>PVKN010029513.1:0-12952 GCA_004027915.1 Capromys pilorides
TTATTATTATTATTATTATTATTATTTATATTTGTCTTTTTGAGACAGGGTCTCTATGAAGTTCAGGCTGGCCTTGAGCTCACTTTTTATAGCCCAGGCTGGTCTTGAACTCATACCAATCCTCCTGCCTCAGCCTCCCAAGTGGTGAGGCTATAGGCGTGTACCACCAAGGGCCGGCTAAATTTTTAAAAATTATATTTGCTTCTCTCTCTCTCTCTCTCTCTCTCTCTCTCTCTCTCTCTATATATATATATATATATATATATATATACTTTTTTTTTTTTAATCTAGGTATATCCACAGGACTTTCAAAGACATTTTGATACCAGGAATCAAATTCAGGACCTCACACTTGCCAGGCAGGTGTTGTGACACTGAGCTATATCCCTCGTCCTATTTGACTTTAAGTCAAGATCTTGTTAAGTTGTTCAGGTTGGGCTTAGAGCTATGATCCTCCTACCTCAGGCAACCAGAGTGCTGGGTTTATAGACACATACCACCATGCCTGATTTTGTAATTTTTATATTCTAAGTCCTCATTTTCTACCACTGTTTTATAATATTCTCTAAAACCTTGAATATATAATAGCTATTTTAAGATCCTTGTCTGATAACTCCAACGTTAGTGTCATTTATGGTTGTCTGATAATATGCTACATTTTCTTGCTTTACATACCTATTCATACTGTATCTTATGTTGTACATTATAGATGCTATACTTTGGATGTCTGGATTTTGTTTTCTTCCTTAATAGAATGGTGGGTTTTGCTTTGGTGCACAATTTACCTGTAGATGAGCTTGATCCTCTTGAAGTTGGATTTGAAGCTTTGTTATGGAAGGCTTACAGCAGGCCTTACTCTAGAGCTTGGTTCACTTCTGAGGCTTTGCCTTCCTGTGAGCTCTACAGAATGACTTGGGTACCCAAGATTGCTACACTCTGACTAGATATCCCTCAAATATTTTCTGCCTGTAATGGTGGCTGTCATCCCAAATGTATTGTCTGATCTCAGGTAAATCACATAGTCTTGTCTGAAAGAGAGGATAATATGTTTTTCAGGATTGTTTTGAACTAACAAAGAATATGTATAAAAATATCAGTATATAATGGTAACATTCGATAACTATTATCTCTACCATCAGATTCTATCATTTGTTTAACATCCTTCCATTGTTTTTTATTTCACCTAAAATCCAAATTCCATATGGCTGGGGCTGGAGAGATGGTTCAGTGGTCTAAAGCGCCTGCTTAGAAAAGCTCAGGTAACTGCAGGGACTGGAGTTTGATCCCCGGCACCACATGCTGCGCCAGCCCCACCACCAGGGCAAGCTGAGCCAGCCATAAAAAAATAAATAATAAACAAAACAAACGAACAAATAAATAAATAAAAATTTAAAAACTCCAAAAAACAAATTCCATATGGCTTGTAAGAGTCACCTTCAATTGACTTCATTGGACCTTTTGAGCCTTCAATCTTGCCACTCTGAGTTTCTTTTTTTAAGTTCAATTACACTAGACTAAATTCTTTTCTTTTTTGTCTTTTTGAGACAGGGTCTCGCTATGTAGTTCAGGATGGCCTTGAGCTCACTTTTGTAGCCCAGGCTGGTCTCGAACTCACATTGACCCTCCTGCCTCAGTCTCCCAAGTGCTGGGATTACAGGCATGTGCTACCACACCTGGCATTAGACTAAGTTTTTAATTCATCTAGGCCTTTCTAAGTCCTCATCTCTGGATGGAACATCCTTCCTATTCTCAACTTGGCTTACCAATTTACACATCATTATTCTTTCATCCTTTGTTCATTCATCAAATGTTTATGGAAAAGCCCTCATGTTTGAGGCATTGTCATACACAGTAAATGCAAAATGTAAAGTCTCTGTCCTTATTCAAATTTATGCTCTAGGCTTACCACACCTACCAAACCTGGATTTGGGGATACTAGTATAGCGGAACTTTGAGTTATGACTCGTCTGACAAATGAACAATTTCTATTATGATCAGAATTTTAGTTTTAACTTATGACCCAAATGCTAGCTGCTTTTGCTTCCAGATGATCTCAGATACAGATTTAACCCTTAAGGAGCTCTGGAAGAGCTTACAACATCCTTTACTGTATGAGGTTGAGAAATCCTGGACCAATGTGTCTTTAGGGATTCTGAGATCTGCCTGTATACAGGAGGGAGACCTTGGAGGCTATGTAGAGGAGCCTGAGCCTTCCACTGACAACCTGAGTTACAATCAGCCCTCAGGAATGAATTGAGTTCCTAAGTCAAGGGTCCTCTGTATAGACTTCCATAATGCCCAGATTTCTCCTCTTATAGTCTTTCTCTTAATTATAACTGCCTAGTTTCCTATAGATAAGCCTTACTATGTTGTCAGTTCTTTAGAGGCGTGAATCACACTGTCCTAATCTTCACCTCATTTCCACTGCTTTGCACATTAAATATTTGTTGAATTAACAACAAATAACTGAGAACAGCTGTGAAGCACACCCAGTGCTCCCACTCTGCTGGGCAAAGCTGTGGGAGATAAAAGCCTGGCTCATCCTATCATCACTGGGATAAGCCAAGAGTGAGGGTAACTACCTGGATCTCTAACCTTTGGGTCCCCACATGCAGTATTACAGCACTGATACTCTTGACTCTGTTGGCAATGATCACTCACCAGTGTTTTTCCCAATTTGGCTTCTTCCAGAGTTTTCTTGCTTCTTGGGTGTTTGTAAGGCCCCAGTTTAAGAGTTCCATCAGCTTTGCAGACACCTGCTCAGTTTCTAGGGAGGATATCAGGCTCTGAGTGGCAGCAGCTGCACACACAAGACACCTCCTAGCCAGTGGACAACTGGCCTCACATGCAAGGCTTTTCTGTGCGTACTTCTTCCCACTGCTTGGCAGTTTCCTTCGTCCCAAGAGCACTAACTCTAGAGGCTCATATTCTTTAATTAAAACTGTCCAAGCCTGGTTGTATTTCCTGTATCTTACTGAACTCAGTTGTGCTTAGTTTTGATCTCTGTTATTAGATGTAGTGAGAAAATCTTCCTCATGCTATGACATAAAAATCAATATAACCTTCATGAGGGTGATTTGGCTATAGGTTCCAAGAACTTCCTTTACAATGCGTATTCTTTGACATGGTAATTCTAAGAATCTATCCTAAGAAGAGTCTAAAATGCTCCAAAGATTCACTTGTAGTCACCCAAAGGGCAAGCATGGTACCCATTTCTAAAACTAAAGTTTTAGAAATCAAGTTCCAGTGCAGTTTATGCAGTGGAAATCATTTCACTTTCCTGGGCTGTTTTCTTCAGCTATAAAACAGGTAACCTGTGCTAAGTATCTCTGACAGGCAGGTGGGGAGAGGCTGGCCTTTTAGTGATGTCTCTGCAATGATAGGATTTGTTAATGACTTCCTAATGTGTTAAGAATGACAAATCCTGACCACAGCTTACAGCAGTGGTGGCAAACCGATGCGCATGTGCTACAGTAACACATACAGCCCTCTTTGTTGGTGCGCAAGCTAAACTGTTTTTTTCTAAACTAAAACCTCAGTATTCAGATTTAACTGCACTATGTGATAGGTTAAGAGGGTTCTGGGTGCAGTTTGGGCACTGAGTCTCTAAAAGGTTCCAAATGATCTGACTGAGCCCACCTGTCTAGCCTTGTCTTTTGGGCACAGCCTCCCTGTTGGTCACTACACACCAGCCACACTATCTTCCTTAAACCTTTGGTGCACTATTTTTCTGCCTGAAAAACTGAACCTCTTTGTTTGGCCAGCAAAATGTCATTTTCAGCAGCAATCCTCACTGATCACCCCTGACACAGTTAGGCCTCTGTAGAGATAAGAAATCAGCATCTCAAGAAGCGGAGAGCAATAAACAACGCCCAGGGACAGTTGTAGTTTGTTACTTGGGAATTCCTAAAAGCTGGGTTTCAAGGAGGCACTTAACAGCTTATCCTGATGGCTACTTGTTTGTTATCTTCTCCCTTGCTTGGGTTGTTAATGGTTGTCTCCTCCCCTGCTTGGAATGTTTTTAATTAGCATTTGTGTGAACCTAGTGATAGGGAAAAGGTAGAAGTCAATAGAGAAAGCGGTCCTCACGTGATCATGTTCACTAGCCCAAAATAAAGCTGAGATGCTTCGGGGGTTCTGGGCTCACTTTGAGAGAGACAAATCTCAAAGTGAGACCTCTGAGCAAAATTCATCCGGTCTTCTCTTCGTTTCTTTTGGCACCGACTCATAACATACAACAGGCCTCGCGTGAGGCCTTTCACAATGGTAAATACTTGACTATGCAAATATTTATTTAGTTGTCTTTCAAAACCCCATGAGTGCATGTCCTGTTAACTTGTTTGTGACTGTGTACTTTTTAAAATTGGTATTACTACAGAATGAGATTCAAGATGATATATTGGTACACGTGGATACCTTATTTTATTTTCATCCTGCTACTTCCTCTCCTTTCTCTCTTCCTAATCCCCATGACTGTATTAAGGCTTAGAAGAGTGCCCAGCACAGAGACACAGGTACAATAATTTGTTAAAAGAATAAAGTTCTTAAAATCTAAAGTCTCATGGGTAGAGACCTAATGCCTTCACTTTTGACTTGACAAAGCTGAAGCCCAGAAAAGGGGAATGACTTTCTCAGGATTACATGGCCAGTAAGTGGAAGTGACAGTTTTGAGATTCACTCATTCATTTGATAAATGAGCCTACTATGTTCAAGGCATTATCCTAGGTGCTGGAGATACAATGATGGAAGGGTGGGTCCCTGGCTTCTAGGAATCTGCATCACAGTGAAGGAGACGGCCAATAAACAGAAAAACAAGTACGAGCATAGTGGAGACAGTGAGAAGTGCTATGAAGAAAGAGGGGCTGTGTGGGCAGAAATCACATAACTAGCAAGCACTCAAACTCTGGCTTTCTGCTACCAAGTGCAGGGCTCTTTCCACTACACCACACTATCTGCCCGAAGTAAACAAACAAAACCATAATTTATGAGGCTCCCTCAGCTGCCTGTGTGTTCACTTGGTGGGGTGAAATCCTCATGTTGTCCATGAAAGAGGGCCAACATCATCAGAAGCAGCAGCTGACTGGCTTGCTTGCTAAAGCAGGTGTCATGGCATTAGCAGGCCTGGCCTCTGCTGCCTTGAAACTGCACATCTGGCACCTAAAGAGAGGGAGTGTGTTTAAATAAGACAGCTATTGAACGAGTGGACTAAGAGAGGCTAGAGTTGGCTGGGTTTGGGAAATGATGCAAACCACAAGGGGACGTACTTAGGAGGTGAACAGAAAAAACACATGGGCTCAAACCGAAGGCTTGTTGCCCAAGCACCCCACATGTGTAGGGGGCGCTCCTAGCTGCTGGAGATGTTTGTTTTCATTATAAAGGCACCCTCTGATGGCTGTACTTGGTGACACAAAATTTATATTTAGATCACTATTTTTCCTCTAAACTCTTTCAAGTAGGAACATGGTTGAAGCAAGTGTATTCTGTACAGATAGAGAAAGACACCAGGGCATTGAAAAGGGATGAGTGCTGGGTAGCAGAAGGGAGCTACGAGCGTCAGACAAGCAGGATTCCAAGGACAGTCACCCAACCCCGGGCTCATCAGCAATCACACCTCACTTTGTTATAGCATCAGTTTTGACAGTCTGCTGTGTTGCCTACAAATTCAAGTGGAGACTTTATTTTTATATATTTATTTTTTTGTATTGTTAGGGAAGGGCCTACAGGGTGTTCAGGCTCTCACAACTAGATCAGACTTGTAGTGATTTGCCTGTTTATAGCCTCCCAAGAGCTTGGATTACAGGTGTGCACCACCACGCCAAGTCTCAATTGCTGTCTCAGCATGCCCCGGAGGCATGGCAGGCCTGGGGATCAAACTCCTGGCCCCTGCGCTCAAGTGGAGACTTTAGTAATGGTTAGTTGAAAAAACTGAAGTACGACCAATCATATTCCTCACCTAGGTAAGACTGAAGCTCAAAGCATTGCTTTGCAAATCATGTTAGCAGTTACTAACCAACCACTGGGACTTTACATTCATTACCTCCGGTTCTCCTAGTGACCGTGAGGTAGGTATTAGCTTTATCTAATGAGCAAACTAAGGCTCAGAGAAATCATGTGACTTCCTAGAAAGTGACACTGAGAGGAAACACACACTCAACTCCAATGTGACTCAGAAGTCCAATCCTTTGTCAAAACCAAATAATGACAACCGCTTATCTGAGGGCAAAAACTGACCACCTCTAGTTGCTCTGCTACTTCTGAATGTGTAAGCCACAAAGCCAAGTAGCTTAAACACAGTTCTAAGTTGAAGTGTGGGAGTTTCTTACACGAACTTCAGCAAGAATGTTTCCACATTTTAGGGGTGAACTTTGGTGTTTGCTCCAAAAAGCTCAAAACCTGTTGGAGAATTGTGTATAGCACATACAGTTCCAAGTATAATCCACGAGTGGAAGCCTGATATGAGCACAAACTGTAATATAGGAGACTGCCTAGCGTACTCCATCCCACTGGGTAAAACTCACATCACAAATGGATACCAAACTGAACACTCAAGTCTCCTCTCAATGCCAGCTTTTATCATGTTCTAGCTGGTTGGCCTCTCTGCCGCTGAATCTCTTTAATTCATAAAGTTGGACTAACTGTACTTCATGAAATTGTTAAAGATAAAATGATAAGAGTGCATACGTTAGTCCCTGGCAACAGAACAGGTGTATGACAACTATGACTCGGGATGAAGTCAATTACCCAGCCTGAGACGGGTCACTTTAGCCCAAAGAATTCCAGGGGGATGCAGTCAGTTCCAAGTCTGAATCAGTGTGTGCATGTGCGTCAGAGAAGGGCCTCCATGAATCCTGAGTGGAACCGTGGAACCAATCCCATCTCCATGCTTTAACTAGGACCATGGCACAGGCAAGAGCCAAAAGATTTTCAAGCAGGAGATGATCCAACAAGAGGCTAATCATTCCATGCTGAAGTCATTCCTAATACTCTACTGTCCTAACTTTCTAAGGGGATCAAAGAGGACATCTACCTAAAATACAACAAAATCCTAACTCAAATTATTTTGCTCTGCTTGCTGTATCTCAAGATACAGACAGAATTTGGCTCAGGCTTTATACCAGTAGTTCTCTCTTCAAAATAAGGGTAACTTTTTGTGGACATACAAATCTGACATGTGAAAATTCTTCCTATTGCCTATAGCACAAAGTCTATACTACTTAGCAAAGACCTCTGTGGGGAGCCTCATAACTACCATTCTGCCTCGCACTAAGTCACTTTCTTATACTTCCCTCAACATCATACTTCCTTAAGGTCCTGTTCCTTCTGACTGGAATGCCCATGCATTTTTATAAATATAGTATTATTATTTTTATTTACTTATTTGGTAGGGTCTCAGACTTGTAGTGATCCTTCTGTTTTCAGCCTCCCCAACTCTGGGATTACAGGTGTGCCGCCATGCCTAGACTCTGTGGATGGCTGTGTGCCTAGGGATGGGGCCTGTATGGACTGTGGTGCCAGGAATAGAACCCTGGTCCCTGCACTTACCTAAGCAGGTACTCCATTCTAGGAGCTATCTTGCTGGCCGTAAATAGAGTATTATTGTAGCCTATTGGTTGCCTATTGTCCCAATTCCCACTTGATAATAAACTGCGGGGCGGGGGGGGATGATTCAAGTTTGCTGTGCACACGGTAAATCTTTAATAAAAAAGTCCTCGAAATGTGCGAACATGCATGTTTTGCCTTCCTACAGACGGTGCTACTAGGAAGCACAGATCCTGCCATGTGCTTCTTCGAAATCCTCTGCAGCAGCTACCATGCCCATTGGGAAATCTGTAAGCATTCAAGGACTCAGGGCACGCTAATGAGTGGCCCCCAGTCTCCTTAGGGGACGGTATACTATAGAAAAGTCACGGTGCGAAGTCTGAAGGCCTAGGCTCCAGCTTTGTCTCACTCCTTAAAGAAACGTTGGGCACACCAGCACAATTCCTTAGGCTTGCTTTCTTCAAAATATGGGCAAGACAGACCTTGCAGGTTATCCTAAGGGTAAGATACAACCAAGTACATCGTCGTACAGCTAAACATAGACCACACCTCAGGAGGAATGTTACTAGGAATAACAGGCTGCAGAAAAATGATTCTGCCTTCTCTGTGGGTCCGACCCCAGGACAGACTTAGGCCAGCAGCCACCAAGCTACTACACTTATCCTGTTATCTTTACACACCTTTTAAACTTGAAGTACCCCAGGATACAAAGTTTTGATATTGAAAACAGAGAACACATGGCCCTGGCTGAGCCCAGGTGCAATTCTTAGATGACAAGTGTCGTTGAGCCACTCTGAGCGTTGGCATGACTTCAAGAGGGCTAAATAAAGGTTAAGTCAAAGCCAAGGCCAAGAATTAGGGAAACTTTTTCAAGAAAACTAGTGTTCTTGACCCAAATAAACCAATTAAACAGATTGCTTAAGGAACTACATGTAGAAGAGTTTCCTGATGATCTAAAATTAATCAGCAAAGTATTTTATTGTAGCCTCTCTTTAAATGCTTAACACTTATAAATCTACTTATCTAACTTTGTAATTTAGTAAGCATAGTATACTGAATATAATTGAATTTTTGCTTATAGACTCAACACTACTTGGCAGGGATGCTCCTGAGAGGACACAGCATCAGATGAGTGGCTTAGATAAACATTTACATCATCTTTGAGGGGCTGGGGAAATAGCTCAGCGGCAGGCAAGGTCCTGAGTTTAACTCCTCGTAGATTCACATGCACCAATGAATATTGGTTGTTACTGAATGTTACAAAATTATGTATTATTATATATTAAAATATATCCAAGACATATACAGTACAGTGGTTCAGATTGTGGGCAATGGGACCAAATTATCAAGATTTGTATATTCACTCTGACACTTGCTGTGATTCTGAGTAACTGTCCATTTCCTCAGTACAAATTGGGAATAAAAGTACCCACCTCAATGAATTGCTAGGATTCAAATCAACATAGTGAATGTGCTTGGAATGCTCAAAAAAATATGGATTAATCTATTAGTTTACTGTGTCAAAATACTATGCCTCTTTCCATTATAGCTTTGAAACAGTCTTTTAACATGTTCACAGAGGAGGCATAATTCATGTTTTGGTTGGCTTGACCCACCAGTGATACATGCTTAGCTGTTCCATCAGGTGCTTTGTAAAAATTAATTTTATTAGTAAAAGAATCAGTAAAGGTGACTGGCTCCATTTGTACCACCACTGGTACCAGCTGCCAGACGAGATAGTCATGCGCACACCACTTGTGACTCAAGCTGGCAGGACCACATCAGAGCAGGGAGTAGAGTAGCTCATGGTAAGAGAAGTTGAAGCTCAGAGGATGAGTACCTGAGCCAAGATCAGTGTTCCACATCAGGTCGGAAACCAGGACACAGTCTCCAGGCCTGTGTTGTTTCCATCCCAGCACTGTTTCTCCAAAGTTGTTGAAGAGTTAAGAAATTGAGTTGAACTCAATTAGCTCAATTAGCTACTAGTTATGCTCAACTAATACACAGCCTATAATCTGCTTCAAGAAATAATCATGGTGCCTGCTTTATTATACTCTTATAGTAGAACAGAAGTAACTCCATTAAAGACTAACTTAATCATGGTTATTTCTACACCAGGGGCACAGTGATGAGTGCAATTCAAACAGCAAACTAAAATCTTCCCAAATGATGAAACTTCCTCAGCTGTTAAGTCTTAGATCTTTTGCTGTTCTTCACTCAGGATTATGACTTTTGCCTATTATGATTAGCCCAATTCTTTTCTGAATTAAGTCCCTCACCTACCGTCATCTACAGTTTCAACAGCTACATGCTATGTGTGCACATTCTGTCCTCTAAAATGGTAACTTCCAGATTCTTGAATCCCAAGTATCTTGTTCCATACTAAACATAACAAGCATCCAACAACTGCTTAATGCTCAGGATTTGAATAATCCAAAGCAGACACTAAACTAAGTGATTTTTTTCCCATTCTTCAAGAGCAGTCCAGGAAAAGACATGCCATATGGAAGAATCCAGATGAAGCAAGCCTAGAAGACCATAAGAAAGAAGCTAAAGAAGGACTAGCCATGAGAAACTTTGAAAAGGAGAAGAGAGCCAAGGGGAGGCTTTAAGCAACAAGAATCCTGGCAAGAGTAAATGAGAAAAACAAAGGAGGAGAGGAGTAAGGGAGTCAGACAACATTTGAAGTCTGAAATGGAAGGGGAATTCTAGAGTTAATGTAGGTTCTGATCCAGTGGAAAATTATTGTATCAGAAGTCTCACCAAGCTTCTCTGGCTGAAGAGCCTGGGTGGCAATCTGTGGGTGGCCCACACTTAAGAACACAAAAATCTGGACACAGACACAAGTGGGGAGAAGTGTCATGCAGCAGGGCGTGGCAAGAGTCAAACCTAACTGCAGTCATCTGGGTACAGTGTGCCCTTCTGAGAGGGCATGGTGACAGCATGGGCTAATTTACCAAGCTGCCAGGGCAATAGCTCAGAAAGCAATACTGTCTGTCTCTTCACAACAAACGAGGCAACCCCTGAATGTTTCATGGTGGTAAAAGGGGCATTACAGCATGTTGAGATCCCGGAACCAATGAAAGAGGACAAGCTTCCAAAATGAGTCTTGACACAGAGTACATTCTGGCAAATACATTATTAGGCACTCGTTCTACTCATGTCCTGAAGAAACTATTCAGTTTCCTTATAAGGCCCTTCTCTCCAGCTCTTCCCTGTATAAAAGCGAATGTCTTCTTAAAGAAACAAGAACAGAAACGAACTGTTCCACTCATTGCCCTACTCCTTCAGTGTTTGTCAGGGAAACAGTGGAGGCCCTACTTCTTGTCAGAGAACTATTGGGTTTTGGAATCAGTTTTTAAAAACCGATTCTTCTTAAGAACCTAAGTTAATGGAGGAAGAGAAACTGTAAGTACTTAAACTGGCTGCCAGAATTAAATTGAGCAGTGTTTAAACACTGACAGCCAACTTAAATCCTGTTAGAATGTTAATACTATGCACTAGCCTAAGATGCATGCAGTGTAGACATGGGCAGAGGTACTATCATGATATAAAAACTTACAGTACATAGTAAATGCCAGTTGTCTCTCTTCACAGAGTAGCAACTTCTAAATCTGTATGCTTCCTAAAATTTCCCAATTGGCCCCCTCACCCAGAGATCTAAACTCCTCAGCAGGATCCAAACTTCACTTTTTATACATTTCTCTCCCTATTTTCAAATTCTACAACCCCTTTCTCTTCCTGCCATGCTCTCCTGCCTGGAGTATCATTTTCATTTCTCTTTGTTTAGTAAAACCTTAATGTGCAAAGAACGGCTTTGCTTCCATGGTGAAAATGGCCATACTCTTAAAATTGTTATACAGATTTAATGCAATCCCAAACAAAATACAATTAGCATATCTCACAGAACTAGAAAAGAAAATCTTAAAATTCATCTGGAACCAGAGAGACCTAGAATAGTAAAAGCAATTATGGGCAACAAAGGCAAGGAGTGGGGCATTACAATCCCTGATCTGAAATTATACTACAAACTACTGTGATATAAATGGCATCTTATTGACACAAAAAAACAACAAAACAAAAAACCAGACCTGAGGATCAAGGGAACAGACTAGAAGAAGAAATAACTCCAAATACACACAGCTACCTTATCTTTGACAAAGAGGCCAAATATATTCCTTAGAAGAAAGCCTCTTTAATAAATGGTGCTAGGAAAACTGGCAGTCCCCACACCAAAGACTAAAACTAGATCTATATCTCTTACCATGTGCTAAATTAAAATTGAAGTGGATAAAAGGACCTATATATCAAAACAGAAACACTAAGTTTGCTAGAAAAGAGAATATACAGCATTCTTAAAGACATAGGTGTAGGCACAAATTTCATGAACATGATTTGGGTGTGGTGGCACATGCCTGTAATCTCAGCATTCAGGAGGCTGAGACAAGAGAACTGCCATGAGTTCAAGGCCAGCCTGGGCTACATACTGAGTTCAAGGCCTAACTGAACTGCACAGCAAAGACTTGTCTTAAAAAAAAAAAAAAAAAGATTTCATGAATAAAACCCTGATCACATGGGTTTTATACAAAGAATCAACATCCTATTAAAAAGCTTTAGCACAGCAAAAGAAATTACAGTAGAGTGAAGACAACTCAAGAGTCGAAAAAAATATTAGCCACTTGTCTCTCAAAGTACTTATATCTAGAATACAGAAAGAATTGAAAAAAACCAGACCTCCTCCAATTTAAATACCCAGACCACAAATGGGATTCTGAGATATACACTTCTCAAATGAAGAACTACAAATTCCAAATAAATATATGAAAAAATGTTCACCATCACTGGTCGGTCATTTGAGGGATGCAAAATTAAAACAATACTGAGATTCCATCTTACTCTGCAAAGAATGACTATTATCAAGAAACCAACCAGTAACAAATGCTGGAGGGGCTATATGGGGAAATTGTACTGTGGTGGGACTATAGACTGGGGAAACCACTATGGAAGTTAGATATTCCTAAAAAACATGATTAGAGGTCCTATTTAGCAATCTATTTCCATTCTAAGTATCTTTCTGGATGTATTAAAAAAGATAATACCACAGATATATCTACGTTTATAGTGGCACATTTGTAATGGTTCTTTGAAGCAACCCAAATGCCCATCAACTGAGGAATGCATAAAAAAGAGTTTTTACTACAGTGGAGTACTAGTCAGCTATAAAGGATAAACTTGTAAAAACATTCCTAGATAAATGGACACACTGAGACCATACTCTTAAGTGAAATAAAAGGAACACATGTGCAAATATTGGATTTTCTCCCTGGTATGAGAAACTGAAAGTATAAATAAAGGCAAAATGTACAGTAGATATCCTAAAATAGAAACTGTTCAAAAGGAAAATTAGGGATGG
>PVKN010029514.1:0-12984 GCA_004027915.1 Capromys pilorides
CTCTTCTCCTTTGTTCCCCTTCTCCTCTCCTCCCCTCCCCTCCCCTCCTCTCCCTTTCCTTCTCCTCCCCTCCTCTCCCCCCTCCTCTCTCCTCTCCCCTCTTCTCTCACCCTCCATCTCCTTCTCCCTCTCCTGACTGCTACCCCGGGAGCAGCTTCCTTCCTTCCCAACCTTCCATGCTGATTTTTTCTATCTTGCTGTGGGCCTAGAAGCAGAGGCCACGCGAGTGGGGCCTGAGCCCTCTGAAGCTGCCATCCCCGTGCAGCCTCTGCCTCTGCTTCCCTCGGGGCATCGTCCCAGCACAGGGAGGGAGCGGGCACACAGCCTTGCTGCAGGGCCTGCCCAGCGCTCAGCTGGACGTCCTCTCCTCAGCTTCTTAACCCTACACAATACTGTGTGCGCATCCTGAAGACCTATAAATGTGCAGAAATACAGGAAAAAGACTGAAGCACCTCAGACCACTAAGCGGACGTCTCTCCGTACTAAAATTTCTTCTTTCTATGTTTAAGTCTACTATGAGCATGGGTTCATTTTCTATCGCACAGAGTGAAGGTACCTGCACGCCGGGCGCTGCGGGACTCTGCGTGCCGCGTGCTCATGCTTAGGCTTTATTCTTCGCGGGAAGTTTTTCCCTTCCCCGAGCACAGTTAAGGGAAGCCGTCCACAGGCAGCGCAGGTAGGAGGAGGACGTGGGAGGACGCAGGCTCCTGGATCACGGCTGGTTTTCATTATGACTTGTTTTTCTTTCCCCCTAAGACCTCAGTGTCTTTTTAATTACAGGTCAGCCGATGCTGCAGCTGAAGAGCTGAGGCGCAGAGGAAGGGCAGCCTGCTGGCGCAGTAATGAGGACTGATTAGGATCTCACCGTAGTCTTCTCGCTTGCGTGGAAAACACCAATTAGCATTAATGAATCACCCCTTGGGTGAGCCAGCCAGAGCTCTTCTTTAGTCCAGCTAGGAGGAGAATGACTTGACTTTGCTTCAAATAAGTTCCTTCTTCCTGTTTTCTTATTTTATTTACCTTATCTTTTAAGAATATCTTTGTATATACATACCCAAAGCTTTGAAGGGATACTCCTTGGAAATGATTAACAGTAGAATTAAATTTCTCATTTTAAAAATACATGTTCTAGGGCCGGTGGAATAGCTCAGTGGATTAAACGCTTACCTAGGAAATCACAGGGGCCAGGGTTTGGTTCCTGGCCCCGCCTGCCGCACCGGCCCCACTCTCGAGCGCGCTCAGGCTGCAATGGAGTCTGGGCGAGGCAGTGCGCGCCTGTAATCCTAGTACTTGGGAGGCAGGAAACAGGAGGATCACTATGAGTCTGAGCTGCGTAGTGAGATCCGATAGGAAAAACAAAACAACAACAAAAAAAAAAACACGTTCTGAGGCTGCAAGCTGGCAGGCTAGTTTTGCTCACCTGTGTGAACTGTCCCTGTGGACTTCTATTTTGTTAGCGGGGCTGAGGGCTGACTCTACGTCTTCGCTGAGGGCCAACAGCAGGTCCTCGGCTGGAGGCCATCAAAACAGCCAGCTTCTGTCCCTGTGGTGTGTGAGGTAAGTTCTACAGACCTTTTGGAAGGGAATGTCGCATGTCTTTCGAAAAACCTTAAAAATGTTTGCATGGATCAAACACAAGCAGTTCTAGAAATCTATTCTAAGAAAATGAGGCAAAAAATTTGCAGTTACTGTATAAGAAGCTTAAACAGCTTCTGCAAGCACAGTTAGAGACTCGCGGCACAGACGCGGGGACATTTGTTGTTGGTGCTCACAGTGTCCCCAGCGCCAGCCACAGGGCCCGATGCACGGTACGTACCCCAAGAGCATTTGTTACGTAATATGTAATCAAGGAAAGTCATTTCCTTTGAAACTATTGAAGAGAATTTTACAAGTGAAATGGCCGGATAAACTTGTATAGGAAATATATCGAGCTTATTTACTTATTTAGTTAGTTTTTAGGGGGGCTGGCTCAGCCCACCCTAGGGGTGGGGCTAGCGTGGCATGTGGTGCCAGGATCGAACCACAGGCCTTGCACCCTTCCTGAGCTTGCCTAAGCAGGTGCTTTAGACTGCTGAGCTATCTCACGTGCCCCTATGAAGCTTATTTAAAAGTGAACGCTGTTTGTGTCCAATGGGGCTGAGTCTGTCTGCAGTGAGGGTCTGGACCTCGCCAGGCACAGTGGTTGCTCTGGGCAAGCAGAAGTGAGTGCTGGGCAGGAGAAGACGGACTGACCCTCAGCGCAGAATTCTGTGTGCTTAGCATCTGATCCACGTGCATTCTTTTGAATTTTATAAAGCTAACTAAATAACTAGATGTACATGTCCATTTTTATCAATGTCTAATATATGAAGATTAAAAGTCAATTTTAGGGGGCCAGGGAGATAGCTCCTCCCACCCAAAACAAAACAAAACAAAAATCCAATTTGCAAGCCAGATGCTGAAATAAAGATTTTGATTTTTCTGCTTTGCAAAATTACTGTAAAAATGCTTCATTATCTTTTCTACTTTTTCTGGTTTTCTCATCATGTGTGTCTGACATTATAGAAAGAGTTAGGAAACAGATGAACCGAACTTCCTGTAGAACAGTCTGTCCGAGTTTAGTTCCCAGGAGGCCCAGCGACAGTGACCCGAGGGGCATTTTCATGCTGGGGATTCAAATACGTGCACAGCGAACAGTGGGGCTTAATAAATGTTCCTGAAAATAAGCTGTGAGAGGTGCTGTGGGAAGGCGAGGGGCAGGGCTGGGCTCCTAGGGACAGAGGGGTCGCGCTCAGGCGATCGCAGCTTCTTACCTGAAAGCTGCAGCAGCGGGGTGGAGCATGTGAATTTAGACGGAGAAAGAAGGTGACAGAGCCGCCCGCAAGGCCGTGACCCCGGCCTGCCGCAGCGGTGGCCTGCTCGGGCATGAGCCTTTCTTGGGGTCTGGGCACGGGTGTTGGTGAACGGGGAACGGCAGATTCGTTCCCGCACGGGCAGCGAAGGAGCCCTTAGGCCAGCGCTGCTATGAAAATGCTGCAAGGGACGAGGTGTGGCGCACCGGGAAGACGCAGCGCGTGCGTGGGGGCCGCCGCGGAGCCAGCGAGCCCGGCCTGCTCTTCCCCGCTTAGCTGCGCCTGGCTTCACCCGGTCTCCATCTCCTCTCACGATCAAGGTGAGAAAACGGCCTGCTACTGAGGACTCTGAGTGCCTCGGCACCACGGGCCGCCTTCTCCTCCGTGAAAGTCTCCTCTGGGACCTCAGGGGTGCGGCCAAGTCCAACACTGGGCCGTACCCCACGCTGACGCTTTTTTGGGGAGCTCTCAGACACTTGTGTCGGTACACGCGCCCGCCGACCCCCGTGCCTACCCTCACGCTTCCTCGGAGCTCACAGCTCGTGTTCTGAGTGTGCCCGGCGCTGTGACCCAAGGGCCCGCAGACACGGCACCCTCATCTTCCCAAGAGAAGCCGGCTGTCTTCCAACAAATACATTCTTCTCTTTCTGTTTTCCTTAATGCAGGTGGGAGCAAGCTAACCAGTCTTCACACCAGAATGCAAGCGGCCCTATTGCTCTTCGTGCCCCTTACATCCCTGTCCCCTGTCCCCGCAGGAGCCCAGTCTAGGTCTCCTCCTCTGGCCAAGTACACTCTGGCTCCCTGCCTCTCCTCCTCTGAGTGGAGCGAAGCTGCAGCCCGGCTGGGAATTCAGGACCCGGCAAAGGGCGCAAGGTCCAGTGACACACGAGGCCTTTAAAGGTGTTCTTTCTTCCACCTAAAATGGCATGTGACATTCTGTTCTGGGGAGGAAAACGAATTTGCCCTTCAGGGTCTGTGTCCCATGGGCCCTCTTTTTGACTTCCTGCCGAGCTGTACTTCAGGGAGGCCGAGTTTCCCCTCTGTTCAACCTCCAAAATCATTGCGTAGCCCTCCGTGGTATTTCAGGTTCCCTTCATGACGTTATTCTCCATAGTTCCATGAAAACAGAGATTAACCCAGTCTTAGAATTTTCCAAGAATATAAATAGAAAGGAAAAATAAAAGAGAGATGAAGGTGGTGGTGGAAAATCTAAAAGATATGGAGGACAGAAAGTAGAAATTTAATATGCATAAGGATTCTGGATCTTCCTTGATAAAAAATCAAACTGGAACAGAAGAAAATCTATAATTTTTAAAATTTTTATGGAGCTAAAAATGTTTACTTATGAAATTGGAAAGCCTCAGTGAATTCTTGGCAGAATTAATACAAAGGAATGTGCACGTTATTTGGGCAAAAATATAAGGCAGCGTGAAGGAGCAAGTGATCCATCTGGCCTTTAGCTTTGCTGTTGTAGTTTTTGAAGGGGAAGCTTTGTGATATGAACATTTTATGCATAGCCAATTAGGCTTTCACACATGAAAGCAATAGAAAAACATCAGAGAAACAAGAGTTCAGAGAGTGTATTGCTCACAAACGCTTTGGGAGCCTCCTCACCAGGCTTTCCAACCTCACTTGGAAGCAAATTTGTATGAGAATAGACAGTGTACGACCCCCTTTCCTAGCTGGATCTGAATAAAAGTTGAAGCAAAGCAATTCCATCGCATTGCCTTTCACTTGTAGAAGTTGGTTATCAGCTTTGTGGCGCCATTCCCAGTGTGGCAGGACCCTCTTCTGACCCATAGCTCCTGGCCACATTAAGCCACACTGCAGCCCCCTCTTTTGCAAGCTGCAGTAGAGCCGGCAGGACTTGCCCCATCTCAGTCGGCACAGCTGCACTGCAGGTTCCAGGGCCCCTGGAGCAGCGCACACCTGGCCCAGCACTGGAGACGGGGCTGAGGCACAGGCAGACATCTGGCCCCGCCCTCTGCAGGACGGCTTGTGGCTTGTGTGCTTTCTTTGCTCCCCTCCTGGCTGAATACTGAGTGGTCCAAGCAGGCAGAAAATGGCCTCAGGCTGTCAAGCAACACTGTCCCTGAACGGCTGCAGAGTGGTCCGCCTGTCACTAGGCTGAATTACAGTGATAAGCCTCTGAACTGATGGGGCCATTTGTTAAAACTGCTATCCTGACAAACATAAACACCTACAAAAACAAACAGAAGATGCCAAGCTGCCGTAAAGGTCATGTTTATTTTAAATGGCTTTCTTCTCTTTAATTGTTTGTGGTAGTCCCTAGCATGATGTAAACAGAGAACTCCTCTGTCCTGCACGTGGTGCTAAGCTGTGTTGATATCACTTGATCTCAGTGGCTCCCTTGCGAGCTTCGGGTCATGTCTTCTCCGTTCTTCTGAGCTGTTATTGCAGTGATCAGCACGGCCTAAGCCTTTAGTAACTGGAGCTAATTTATCTTCCAGTGTGCACAAGGCAAATTTATATTTTCTGGATCTGTGCATCAAGGCAAAAGAACCTAGTCTCGCCAAGGATGACACACCTCCTAGATGATGCGTCGGCTGTAGGAAAAGGCAACTGCAGTGCTAGAGATGAGAGATGCCAGGAAATCAAGTTCCTCTGGTCGGGAATTCACTGGGGAGACAGACACGGAACTGGTGGGCAGGCACAGAGTTTCAGGGGGCGCTGACTCCCCCTGATGGACCTGGATAACGAGGGCACTGCTCTCTTCACAAGTGATGTGTGAGCAAGGAGAAAGAAGAAAGTGTGTCCCATGGCTTCCGCTGCAAGGACTTCCCAAGCCTCAATCCTGGAGGGAGCTCCGCCTCTCCAGACTCGCGGCAGAAGCTCTAAAAAGGTGAGAAATGTGGTGTCGGGAGGAGGGCCTGGTGCACCAAAGCGGGCGCTGGGACCGAGTGCTGGAGGAGGTTTTCCTTCATCCAAAACCTCATTGAACTGTCACACGCACACACTGAAGCGCCTTGGTACCATTTGTAGTTTCCAAGGAAAAGGAGAGCGAGGACACGTCAGCGCCTTACTCCAAAGCGCAGCAAGTAGGGGCCAGAGCTCAGATTAGACCCTGAATCTGGGGGTCATAGAACACTGCCCAGGAGGCCCCTGGGAAATTCCGCCCAAGTTCGGGGTTTCCTCAAGCTCTGCAGCACTGCACTTCTAATCACCCCTAACCCATTTGGGGTCGCCAGTGACCCCGTCTTCCTGAACGCGCTCCCAGCAGTCTGCCCCACATTTCTTCTTTTGTGGGGGAAGAGCCAATGTCTCTCCTCCATCCAGGAAGGCTGAAGCGATCTGCCTGAGTCAAGGACACCGGGTTTCTTTGCTGTTATCACTAGAGCGATAACACTGCTGTGGTGCTGTTGATGTTTTTGCTCAGGCGCTGTCCTTAAAATTACTAATCGTGTCCCTCCCACATGCTAGGGTCTCTCCTGAGCCCAGCACTGCCTGGTGAGTTCATTGCCACATGCAAGTTTATTTGGGTTGGTGCAGTCACCCAAGGAGAGGCGCACCACCCTCGGGAGGGGCGTAGGGGGCTCCCTGATGCCTGCCAGCAAGCAAAACCAACATGAAGTTAGTGGCCTGCAGGAAGAGGTCCATTTTAGTTCCCAAACTGAGAAAGTGCGTGGAAGGCAGAAGCGTCCCAGGACACCCGGCTTCCAGGTGGCCTGCTGGTCGGCCAGGTAGGCACAGCAGCGTCTCCTCCTCCGTTCTGCAAGCAGCCTTTGAGTTTCTCCAGAGCAGTTAGCATAGGAAAGGACTATTGATTGGAATTATATTCATTCTCAAATTTTACCACTTTGTAAGTTTGTTTTGATTTTATAGCTGTAGAGAGCTACAGGATCAGATAGTTATACCTAATTATATTGGCATGTACTAAGGAAGCATTTGATAAACATATTTTAGGTTGAAGTTGAAGTCTGCAGAGATCTTTTCTTTAAGGGCTGGAGGTACTGCTCAGTGGACTAAGCACTTGCTTAGGTAAGCTCAGGGGCCAGGGTTTGATCCCTGGCACCGCATGCCATGATAGCCGCTTCCCCGGGCGCACTGAGCTGGCGATGGAGCCCAGGTATGGTGGCGTACACCTGTAATCCCAGCACTAGGAAGGCAGAAATCAGGAGGATCACTACAAGTCCAGTTGTGCAGTGAGACCCTGAATCAAAAACAAAAACAACAAAAAGCCTTTAAGACAAACAAAAAAAGACAGTCATGCACTTCTGAAACATAAGAAATCCTTATCTAAAATGTATATAACAAGGGCCGGCCAAATAGCTCAGCAGATTAAAGCACTCGCAAGCAGGTTCAGGGGCCAGGCTTTGATCCCAAGGCCTGGCTCACTGGCCCCACCCCCAGGGCACACTGAGATGGCAGTTGAGACTGGGTGTGGTGGCACATGCCTGTAATCCCAGCTCTTGGGAGGCTGTAAACAGGCAAATCACTACCAGTCCAACCTAGTAGTGAGACCCTGAACACCCTGTAGACCTTTCCCTAAAATAAATAAATAAATAAGTAAATAAAAATAAAATGTACAGAACATGTACATGACAGAAATCTTAATATGCTTTGCTAACTGTAGACTAGCGTCAGGACCTCCATCTGGATGATTTACTCTAAATGAACTTCCAGGGTGCCCATCGAGATGCTCTGTATAATTAGAACTAATTGAAACTTTTACCATTAGTGGATTAATTTAAAATGATAAACATTATCTGATTGAATAATGTTACACCTTAAGATGATGATGTAGATACACTTTGTTACAATTATGTGAGAAGACTAAATCACTAAACCTAAGAAACCTATCCAGCTAGCTATCTAATTCCCTGCCTATTGTTTAATCTTATTTCTGTAAAGATATGATTTTGCATGTCTCTGGTGTGCATGTGAAGCATCTATTCAAGCATCTATGCAAGGCCCAATGAAGCAAATGCCCGGGTCTAGAGTGAGGCTGTAGGACTCATGAGCTTCTAGGACAGAGGTTTTCTTTGGTTCATTGTATTTTCTGACTTTTCCACATGATCAGCAATGGATGTCTCAGTGTTAAAATATTTAAAAGACAGAGCTTATGTATTCAAAAATAACTCTTCAGGGTAACCGTATCATTTTGGAAGGAGGTACCAAGGAGAACACTCAACAGATTACATGTGAAAGATTAAAGAGAGGGTGAGGCACAAGATGGTTCACAGATTTTGATAATCCTTTGAGAAAAATGAAACAGCACCAAAAGTATTCAGTGAAAATAGCAGGATGGGGCAGTGCAGAAGGCACACCTGGGAATAACTTACTTAAACACTAAAATATGGATAGTTTCCTATACTGCTGGGATATGATTTTACTCTTTTATCTTTCCCAAACAAAAATAACAGGAACCACTAGAGTTGGACTGTAATTTTCTGATGAGAAAGTAAAAAGTATTTGAGGGAGTGAGAGAGTAAAGTTTTAATCATTTCCTCCTAACTTAGGGTCAGGAGAAGAAAAGCCCTAGTCTATTATGTAGTTCATAATTAAATAATACTTAAAACACTTTCCCCACATGTCCCCTCATGAAAGTTGGAAAGCGTAGATGATTTCCAAGTCTAAGTCAAAATGTTCATAGTTCTACTAGCAAGGAAAATGACAGTCAACATTTTAATGAATATAATTTTACTGTTTTTCATCAATACATACATCTTCTACTGTCTGGAAATAATCAGTATTCAGTATTGTAAACTAATTTTCATTTGAAATATGCTCAGAACATTTTTCTGCTTCTGAGAAATCTTAAGAAACTAAAATAGTAATGAATACCTACTAATCTTTTAGTAAGTAAATTTTAGGTTGCTGTTTAGTGACTTAGATTTTACTTTGGTTATGGTGTTATAAATAATTCTGAAAGAAGCATAAAATTTTGAGTGCTCTTAATTATTTTTATTAGAATAAATTCCACAGTTAGAGTTCCTGGATAAGATAGATAGCTTGAACGTATTATCACACTTTTTATTGCCCTGGATGATTAAGAAAGGTCTTGCTGGGTGCTCCTAATCTCTCCCACCCTCCAGGGAGGAAATACCAGGCCCTTTCCCACCTCTGAACTTTATCTAGACCTGAACAGGATGTGGAAGAGGTGGAGGAACTGTAGGCTTCACTCCTGCTCCAAAGAATGATCCAAGGATCCCAGAGGGACATCTTCCCACCTCTTGGAGAAGTCAAGTCTAATGGTTGCCAGAGCTGGCAACCCTTCAGCATGCGACACCCCAGAACACAGAACATGGGCAGGGACGCTTCGTGTGCCCACCTTGCCTGGACTCTTGTCCTGGAGCACAAAAAATGTCCAAGGTATGCTCTTGAGCAGAGCTAGAAACAAAGACCAAGTTCTGGACACCACTCAATTGCTTTGCAAGCATTTCTGAAAGTTCCTCAAGACGCTCACAGGCAAAAACTTCCTTACCCATAAAATAAATGTATTTCTGGTAGCGGTGGTGGGGCAAGCCATCTCCAAGGAGAACTAGTCTGAGAAGGCGGAGCTCAACTAGTCAATGTGTCAGATCATCCTTTATATTAAATTATGAATATTTAGAGTTTCCTTCTCTTATGAGAAGTGCAAAGAATTTTAGATGTGTTTCTTTTTAAATAATTTTTTAATGTTAAGAAGAAACAAATGTTTCTTTGGCCCCTGACCATGGCTCTAAAGCCCTAATATTCTGTGGGGATGTTGTACAAAGGAGCCCCACTGCCCGCATGTACCAAATATGACCTGGAAACCCCTAGACCAGAGACTGGTGCTCTCCTCGCTAGGCTGTGCTATGCCACAGGATTCAGGACAAGAGAGAGGGGCTGCTGCAGTGTGCCCTGCCCTGAAGCCACACGCAGTGCCCTGACTGTTTTAGGTTTTGTGGGCCTGGGCTCTCTCTCACATTTGCTCTTCTGTCTGCTGTGCAGAAATCCATGCCATAGCACCAGCTGTGTTTACCCACACCCGGACCAATGCAAGGAACTTGCCACTGTCAGTGCCTGGCCTGTGCCAGGATGCCAGCCACAAGAGGAGCTCACTGCATGGTGCTGAGGAGGTTGGACATGAACAGCCATGTTTACCTTTCACTTAAGTTTGTCTCTTGGTGGCTTTTGCCTGTGTTTCCATTAAAGCACCCCTTTTTTTCCTGTTAATGTGTGAGTACTATTTTATATATCAAAGATAGCAGTTCCTTGTGTGCCCTGATGTTGAATGTTTAGCATGATTTACAATACTGCTAGTAGAGAGATGAATATTAACATTTTTCCCCAACATATGAAAACTTTCACTTACAGTTTTTGCTTTATGTTTACAAAAACAGTTATTTGGGGTGTGTGTGTGTGTGTGTGTGTGTGTGTGTGTGTGTGTGTGTGACTTCTGTTTTAAAAATTATTCCAATCCCGCAGAAAAGTTTAACCACGAGGCATAAAGAGTAAAGCTAGATTCGTATACTGAGCTGTAAAAGGTTTAAATCAACAGCTTCTGACATGGCCAGTTCTGCCATAACTCACTACGATTATAGAATATTGGACTATGTATATACCTACTTTCTGTTAGTTCAGTGAGAAGAAATTTTTGCATCAACAATGATTGGAAAAATTATCATGTCTGCATCCTGTGCTCTGAATAACTACTACGAGGACAATAATATGCTTTGTGTTAGTTACTGAGGATGTACTACTAACGCATTTTTAAAGTGTTTCATTGCTATTTCTTATTGAAAAGTAATAAAAGAATTCTTGAATTTAATATATATGTTAAATTTTATATATAAAATAATATATATTAAATTGTGTATATATATTGTCTCTCTGCTATTCAAAACTCTCCATAACAATGGACAGAAGTGACGGCCCAGCCACCTGGAAGCCTTCTCTTCAAAGAAGCGGGGAGGAGGGGTGCTGTGGACATTGATTCAGGCGTCCACATCTTTCAGAGCTAACCACAAAGTTAAAGCTGCTATTCTTACAGAGCAGGTGATAGTAATTTAATGCCATCCAGGATGAAAAAATGCTCCGAGTGCTGCATATCGAGCCCTTAGGCAAAGTCTTTCAAACTCTGATTCTCTTACGGTATTGCCTATCATCCTTTTCCCAAAGGAAAATTTTGGCAATGAATTGCCCTGTTTTTTAAGCTTCCTTGATTTCACTGCATTCAAAAGTGAATTTAATGATGACTTGACCTGGCAGCTTACAGCTGGCTTCTGCAGCTCCTGTGGGTTAATGAAAAAAAAAAAGAAAAAAGAAAAAGAAAAGAAGGAAAGAAAGAAGGAAGGAAGGAAAGAAAGAGTGGAAGAAAGGAAGCAAGCGAGGGAGCCCTCCTTCCAGCTGGATTCCAGCCACCCTTCAAGCAAAGGCCAGTTTCACCCGCGGTTGGTCTTCAGTCAGACTTCACCACACGAGGCTCAAGCTGCACAATTACACCAAGTGCCAGGTTCTCAGTGACTCTTAGACACGTGCTGAACACGCAGCTGAAGAGCAGCATTGTGGAAAGCGGCCACCATGCTCCTCTAGGAAGTCTCCATGCAGGGCCTTCCACGGGGTGAGCCACCACTGCGCTGGCGCCCCGGCACGGAAGGCTAATACTCTGAAAGAACTAAACCATCATTAAAATTAGAACCATGCCTATTAAGTCTTCTTTTCCTAAACACATAATTTTCCATAAAAACAGAAGTTTGTGGTTACTGTAATACAACTTTTGTTTTGCCTGTGTCAAAACACTTTAGATATGCTTTCGTACTAAGAGACTGCAAAAGCTGATTTTCATTGCTAAGTGAGTCATCTACAAATTGGAGATCCCCTTACAGGTACAAGTCCAAACGAAAGGCAATTAGAATGCTCACACTCTCGGTCTGGAGGAGACCACCACGTGTGAGCGGCACGTGATCTGCAGAAGGCCGGCACCCTCAGCAGGTGGAAAACACCCAGGGGCCGGGGTCTGGCTGCAGGGCCCTTGGTCCGGCACAGGGTTCCTGCTGCCTGCTCCCTCAGTGTCCCTCTTACTTGAGATTTCAGTGGACTTTTTAGGACCTTATATTCCAAGACACTTGTATCTCTGGATGGACTGATGGTGCGAGGAGAACTGGAGTCAGGTGGGCTGGAGAGAGGGAATTCTGGTGGGAGGAGCTGGTGACGTCCTGGTGCAACTGGTGAACTCCGCCCTATGGAACAAATGAGGGAGGCTTTGGCTCTGGCTCTGGCTCTGGCTCTGGCTCTCTCTCTCCCCCCACCCCTCTCTCTCTTTCTCAGCATACAAGCCACAAGTGGGTTTCTGATCCGGCCTAAGCATTAGGGCCTTGTTTGGGTCCTTTCAGACAATTCACAGTTCCATAGACACCAACGAATGACTGTGGTGGGATTTCTGGCCGTGGTGCCTGACTAGCTGTGTTCCATGGTCTTTAGGAAGGATAAGAGGTCCCCATTCGAGGTTTGAAGTGGTCAGTTCAAACTTTTAGGGTCCAATAGCTCTACAGATTCAAGCGCCTGCTTAGGCAGAAAGCAGCGGGCAGGGTGTGGTCCTTGGCCTGCTGTGCCAGCCCCGCCCTAGGGCAGCTGAGACGGTGAGATTGGGCATGGTGGCATGGGCCTGTGATCCCAGCGCTCGGGAGGATGAAAACAGGAGAATCAGTAGGAGTCCGATCTATGTAGTGAGCCCTTGTAGACCATGTACTAAAATACATTAAAAAAAAAAAAAATCTTTTAGAGTCCTGCACTATATTTTCTGAAAGGAGTGTTAGATTCTGGAGCTATATGTTAATATAATCCTTGAGACCACCCGCATTCCCAGGCTGGGCACCTCTTGAAAGGTTTTTTATCCGAGTCGTTGGTGGGCAGGTGTCATGTCTGAATTTCTACCTTAGGTTAGGCTGTCACTTAAGAACACTGATGTTATAGTTAGCATGCTGAGTGTCCCCAGATCACGTGTTCTTGGAGGTCTGGCTCTGGAAGGTGGCGCACCCTGGGGCTCTGTGCATCTCACGCACTGATTCTCTGAGGAGTCACAGCTGAGAGAGGGGGCAGGAGGCGTGCTGCTGGGAAGAGTGAGCGGCTGAGGCCGTGGCTCTGGAAGCGGTCCCTCCCTCCCTCCTTCCCTCCCTCCTGCCCTCCCTTCCTCCCTCCCTCCCAGCCCCTGGCTCGCTCCGCTTGC
>PVKN010029515.1:0-12959 GCA_004027915.1 Capromys pilorides
TAAAAAAAAAAAAATCTTCCAGATGCATATATTTTTTTCTTTTTACGATTATATAGTATGTAATTTTGATAATATTAAGCTATTTATTTCTTAATAGGTCTCAGAGGGTCTGTCCTAGTAACTCTCACAAAGCCCTCTAAACAACTTACATGAGAGCCCTTTACATGTTTTCAACTTCTAAAGGACTTTAAACTCTAATAATCTTTTTAGTTTGTTCACTGATACAACTGATATACACAATGATCACATTCATTACAGGGAATATGAACCTATACATGATATACCTTGATTTCTCTTTTTTTCCTCATTCCCTTCTTGCTTTACCCTCTCAGTTCATAGAGTGTGCCTGTAATCCCAGCACTTGGGAGGCTGAGTGTAGCCTGGGCTACACAGCAAGACCCTGTCTCAAAAGAAACAAAACAAAAACTTACTGTTTATTTTATTGCAAAATCAAGATAATGCTGTCATAATATAAAACTTCTGGGGAGCAAACAGAAGTTTGTTGGTTTTAAGAAAGAGTTCTTAGCTGAGCTGGTGGCGTACACTTGTAATCCCAGCGCTCAGGAAGCTGGGACTCAAGGATTGCCATGAGCTCACAGCCAACCAGCACTACATAGACTGTGTGTAATCATCACTCAGTATTTGCTAGACATGTGCAAGTTTATTGTGAGATGCTACTCGTCTTCTCAAATAACACAACCAGAGAAACTGACCCCTCCATGCACTGGTGAGCATGAGGGCCAACAGCAGCGCATCACTTGCTGCACGCAAAGGGCAAGCAGTGGAGTCTGGCAGTTTCTTATGAAGTTTAATAAATCGCAGTTTCTTATGAAGTTTAATAAATCACTGGCACACTTAAGGTGTTCATCTCAGTGAAATGAAAGCTTAGGCTGTATGATTCAAACATTGTGCACGTCTCCAACATGGGACATCTTGGAATCGCAAAACTACAGTTCAGTGATTCTACAGGTTGGGCAGAAGAAATTAAGCACAAGACAATTTTTATTGTGATGCAAAGGTTGGATTTCATCATAAAAATGTGTCAAGTCAAAATTCACAGGAATGTATACTAACAGAATTTCCCTATATTACGTTGTAATAGATCAGGCTGGCAAGATAGCTCAGTGGTCTAAAGCACCTGTTTAGGCAACCGCAAGGACGGCAGTTCAATCACCGGCACCACATGCTACACCAGCCCCATTCCCCAGGGCAGGCTGAGCCGGCCATAACATAAAGAGTTTAAAAGAAAAAAAAAATGGACCATGCAAATGGACCATGCTTTATTTTTTGTCTTTTTGAGATAGCATTACACAATGCAGTACAGGCTGGCCTTGAGCTCACTTTATAGCCTACGAACTCACAAAAACCCTGCTGCCTCAGCCTGCTGAGTACAGACACGTGCCACCACGCTCAGCTTCATAAACCACACTCCAAGTGTAAGGTATCACCCATGTAGTTCAAGTGAGCACTGAGCACACTCATGTGTGCCAGCTGGGATCCTGTTTGTCACACTGCTTGAAGGCCACTGTGGAAACCCATTCTTTGCATTATACAACTTGAGTAAAGGGGCAATTGGGGGGGGGGGGGGTAGATCCAATTTATTTTTTTATTATTATGGGCAGCTCAGCCTGCCCTGGGATGTGGGGCTGGTGCAGCATGTGGTGCCGGGGATCAAACCGTGGTCCCTATGGTTGTCTAAGCGTTTCTAAGCAGGCGCTTTAGACTGCTGAGCCATCTTGCCAGCCCTAGATCCAATTTTAATTTAAAAAATTACCCATTTTTCTGTTTTACACCAATGCCCATGAGAACCCTTGCCTATCGAGAACTACTGAGAGGACACAGAAAGTAGGAAATATGAATCTTGCCCTTCAGTTTATAAAATACTTTCAAGGTATTTGAATAAGCAGTATGTGAATATGCACGTCTATATTTTAAACATTGGCACATTGAAAGTGAGGTTCTTTCTTTGCCACCCCACCCAGTCGAGGTGTGGCATTGTACCATGTGTTTCCCTCTGGTACACATCTCTTTAATCTCTTAAAGTGAATGCAAGTGTAATATGACTCATAGGTAGACTGGTGAAGAGCAAGTTTCCTTCACATGTTGAGCTGACCTTAGAAATATGTGATTTATTATTTTCCCCTCTTAGGGGAAACCCAAAAAGATTCAAAGTCCAATATGATATAGGAGTACTATTATTTTTCTTGAAGGTTTCAACTGCACTTTATTTCTTCAATAGGCACTATTTTAATGGATACACTGCATTTTTACTTAGCATTTATTATGATTTCATTTAGAAATAATGAGCTGTATCGTATCAACTGGCATGATTACTGATCTTCATTCCTGGGGGGGGTGGGTTTGACTCTGCCAATAGGGAAAGGTTCCATTCTATTCCAATTTGTGTTGCTGTATAGGTCCATGCAGCAATACAGAATGGAGCTCCACCAACGAATACAGCATTAGTATATTTGTCATGGAATCAGGTGTACGTTTCTGGTGGCTCTGCCTTGCTACCATTTGTTGAATGCTTTGAACTGGAAAATGACCTAATGCGTTTTTGGCCAAGGGAAACATCATGAACTGCAGTTACTGTAGCTGCTGGCTTGGTGCAAATTACTTCCAGATACCCCTGCAGAGAGCCCCAGGAGTATTCTTAAGAAGCACTAAGGAAATGCAGAATAGTAAGAAAAATGATATATATAATAAGAACTATAAAGATGCTAACATATCTTTGGTAGGTGTGACTGGTTTGAGAGTCAGCAGTTACCTAGTGACAGCAGCAAAAATTTCAAGAAAACATTTTGGAGGTCTACAATGTATTACAGTTTCAAGATGAGGACGGTAAGACACTTCTTACACTAGCAACAAAAGCAGGCACATTTTAAATTCTTCTCAAGATCTATTAGATATATTAGAAACCTACATTTACATATACTACATATATGCCCTGACCTACCATGCATGCGCTTTGAGAAACAATTCTGACAAACATGGAAGGAAACCTAGGACAGTTTCTCAGACATCTGATGAGTGAGCTCTCCAATAAGTGAACTCAGGATCTCAATAATTTGTAGGAAAAAAGGACTGATGTGCCAAAAATATAAACAAAATCAACACAACAAAATGAGTAAGTTAGACATAGTAGTGCACAACTGCAGTCCTAATACAAGGATGAAGCTGAGTTAAAGGATCTCTCTGCCCTGCATAGAAGACTCAGCCTTAAAATAACACACTAGAATTCACATCACGTTGGAAATTATGCAATAAATGTTAATCAGTTGGCTCGAAGGCCAGCCTATGAATTCTCTAGAGATGTGAACTCAATAGGTCTGAAGTCCAGCCCAACAGTTTGTCCTTCGAACAAGTAGCAGGTATAATTTTTATGAGCATATTAAAGCCTAAAAATGAACTATCTGGGTACAGGTTAAATGGGTGATTTGGTTAAAGAGAAGAGGGCTGGGTATGGTAGTTCATGTCAGTAATCCCAACATTTGGGAGACCAACGCAGAAGAATTACCCTAGGTTCTAGCCCAGCTTGAACTACATAGTAACATGCTGGTCTCAAAAAAACAAAAGGATATAAAAAAGGGGATATAGCTCATGGCATAAGTACCTTACTGGCAAGCACAAGGTTCCTAGTTTGATCCCTGGTACCAAAAACCCTGCCTGAGGTTCTGGGTGAGCTGTGCTGGCCCAAAACCAGGCATGGTGATGCTAGCCTGTAACACAAGCACTAAGGGAGGCTGCGACAGGAGGATCACTATAAGTCTGAACTGCATAGTTAAATCTTGTATCCAATTTTGAAAAAAGGAAAGGAAAAAAAAAAAAAAAGGGCAACAGAGAGGTCACTAACAAATACAAAGGTTTAAGTGATGATACTTCTCATATAAAGCAAAACAGATAGTAGGTATTTAGGAAAATTTTTTTTACATTTTTTAGAAATACTGTATGTTTCAGAAATAACATATATGGGGGCTAGGGAGACAGCTCCGTGGCACAAGTGCTTGCCTGGTAAATGCAAGGTCGTGAGTTTGAACCCTAGTGCAGCAAAAAAAAAACAAAACAACAACAAAAACCAGAAATGACACATATGTAGAAGGAGAAAAAGTATGTGGTAAATATACCATAGATGTTTTCAAATACTTAAAAGTTAGCATCAGCTCTCCAAATACAGCAACTTAAGGGTTAGAAGAGAATTTTTTCAACATGAAGGTGAACTGAGCCAAGGCACTAATATGGAAAAAATTTACTGTTCATTCATGTTCAGGGACTTTTTTTTTTTGTCTTCTTGAGACAGTTCAAGCTGGCCATGAGCTCACTTTTGTAGCCTAGGCTGCTCTCAAACTCGCACCAATCCTCCTGCCTCAGCCTCCTAAGTGCTGGGATTACAGACATGCGCCACCGTGCCTGGCTTAGGGACTTCATAGTTGACTGAAATATCAAGGGAGAAATAGCTCTGACTAAAAGCAAACCAAAGTCACTTTGGTTAAAAACAAAGCAACACGGAAGAGATTGGTTCTACTACTATACAAAATAGCACAAAGGTTCCCTCAGCAGAAATGTTGGTATGATTCAGGTTTACCATTAAATAATGTTCTACTATACATTTCATTAAAACATATCTGGGAATTCACTTAGTAAAACATAACAAATCATCCATAACTATTCAACTTAGTCATGACTTTGGTTGCAAAAGGTTTATCATGCACATGATGCCTCACATTCAGATTGTAGCCAATTTCTATTTTAATTAACATATGATCTTGGCCTTCTCTGTTGTAATGAAGCAATGCAGCTGAACAGTCCTTACAAATTTCCGTAAGAAAAATATACCAGCAGAGAATAGAGATCTTGTCTTCAAAGGCAATGTAGTTCATTCACAAACCGACTGCATTTAACGTGGAGGCCCTAATAGCAAGTTACAATGCTGGCAAGTCATACAGTAAAAATTTCTTAACAGCAAAAAAAGATTCTCTTCTTTCCTGGCAACCCTGACACAAAGCCAAATGAAGCTTTCTGACAAATGACTTTATGTGGAGACATGACATGTCATTTTCCTCCCCCTTCAGACATTTGGACAGCTTCCAAAGTGAATTTGAGAAGGATCTTTAGCATGCAACGCAAGCTGGCCTACTCTAAAATCCATCCTTTCCCTAAATGGAAATGTGACACAACAGGAAGTTCACAGCAGCACAGAGAAGCTAGCTTCATGGTGCAAGCTTGTATTTACTGGGAACAAACAGGTTTTTCATGACTAAGTAATAAAATGCAGAACTCTCAAAAACAGGAGGAAAACAGAAGTCTGCCTTGGTTTACTGAAATCTGGGCAAATTTAAGACCTTAAAGACAGTATAAACAATACACAAGAGAAGTAGGACACGAGAAGATGGCCTTTCATTTTGTTAAGCTCCTTCATATAAAAATTTCCACTGCTACCCATGGGAGCAAGATCTAAGTCAGAATTATACAAACACTAGGAACAGCTTTATGAAAGGATATAGAAACTAAGAAACAAGATTTTGGTTTTTTTTAAGAAACAGTTAAGAACTCTAGTTGGGGGCTGGGGAGTTAGCTCAGTAGAATAAACACTTGCCTGGCAAGCACAAGGACCCGAGTTCAATCCCCAGTTCCACAAAAAAAAAAAAAAAAAAAAAATCTCTAGTTGGTTTTTTCTTTTGCTTACTGTTGGATATGAGGTAACCCTAAACACAAATGTATATAATCCCCTAAGTGGGAGAGTAGACCAGGCAGAATAAATACATATTAGCAAACATACACAAGTCAAACACTGAAGAAAAAAAAGAGAAATCTAATCTCTCCCTTGTGACTACTTTAACTTCCATTCTAACCCTGTTTGTTCCCCAGTAAATACAAGCTTATACCATGAAACTAGCTTCTCTGCTGTTGTGAACTTCCTGTTGTCACGTTTCCATTTACGAAAAGGATGGATTTTAGAGTAGGCCAGCTTTCATTTCATGCTAAAGGTCCTTCTCAAATTCACTTTGGAAGCTGTCCAAAGTTCTGAGGCCTTTCAGACATCAACTAATTTGTATTATACTTAAGTATCACTATTTCAAAATCCCCAGTAAATAAAATAGCAAACAACCATAAAGAATTATTTAGTTCATTCACTCCCTTCCCCCAAAAGCAGGCCAAGAGCCAAGAGATGTCAGTAAACCAATATTGTGTAACTAGATATACTGAAACATGTTAAACAGTATGTGAAACAGAAATTTTACTACTGTGAACCAGTGTTCTTGCTTAGGTACTATCTGAAAAAGCTAAAGAGAACTCTTGATAAATAGGGGCTGGGGATATAGCTCAGTGGTAGAGTACTCCAGTATCTGCCAGGCCTTGGTTACCATCCCAGCACAACACACAAAAAAACCTTGGTACAAAAAACAGTAAGACAATCCCAACCCTTGGGAGGATGAAAAGAGGAGGATCACTACGAATCTGATCTGTGTAGTGAGATCCTGCAGACCCTGTACTAAATACATTAAAAAAAGAAAAAAGACAGTAAGACAGGTAGAATATTACAACTTGATAGAACATCAACAACTTTCTTAAGTGCTAAGATGTCTGTGTCTAGTGTGATTTTTATTATTTGTTTAACTTTCAAAGGTTAACACTTGGACTGGTGAGATGGCTCAGCAGTCTAAAAGCGCCTGCTTAGGCAACCACAGGGAGCGCAGTTCGATCCTGGGCATGACGTGCTGCTCCAGCCCCACCCCCAGGGCAGGCTGAGCCCAGCAGGCCAAAATAAACAAATACATAGATAGATAGATAGATAGATAGACAGACAGACAGACAGACAGACAGACAGACAGACAGATAGGTAGGTTAACAGTTAACCTTACAGGGACAGATAGACAGGGGGAGTAAAAACAAGAACTGGACTAGAACCTTATTAAACCTTGTAAATATTTCAGCCCTATGAAAACTCTCTGAAAGCAAAAATTCACACAATGATGTATCCTGGGTCACAGCCACTCAGTAACAGGGTTGTGATTACAGCTTACAACATCTGGTTTTCAAACCTAGTGCTTCTATATTAGAATCCTTATTCAACCCAAAGTCCTGCTGAGTTATAAAAATTCAGACTTTTCCAGCTAAGAGTACATAACTGTCTCTTCAGCTCTATATGAGCATGTTATTTTAACTCAGTGGTGCCCATCCTTTTCAGCACCAGGATGAGCCTTACAAAATTTTTTTCCCAAAGGCCAGAGTGAAGGTATGGTCTAGGGATGATTCAGGCACAATACATTTATTGTGCACTTTACTATATTTCTATTACACTGAACACTTTAATTCTGCTCTTATTAGTTGTACATGGAACATACAACACTAGCTAGATCTCTTAAGTGTGCAATTCACAGTAGGGTTTCCACACCTATGGGAATCTAATGTCACACCTGATCTGAAAAGAGGCGCAGCTCAGGCTGTAAAGCAAGTGATGGGGAGAAGCAGTAAACTGAGCCGAGACTTTGCTTGTCTGTCTGCTATTTACCTTCTGCTATGCAGCCTGGCTGATGGGCCTTTAACCTAGACTGGTACCAGCATGTGAGCTGGGGTCAAGGACTCTGTTTTACATCATCTCTCCACTTCCCATCATTTCCACTTCTAAATGTTAAGGGCAAGGCCCCAGATCAGTACCATAGCATCCAAGAATCAAATAACTGTCCTCACATAATATCTTCAGGAAGGCATTTGGTACTGTGATTTAAAACATTTACACAAAAGTGAGAGTCTGAGTTCAATATACTGAGCAAGGTGGCCTAAATATCCTGTTAATGACAAGAGACATTCCCTTAGTTCTTGCTGTATGTAAGGTTTATAACACTAGTAACACAGAAGATCTGTGCAAAACCAAATACACCAGAAAAACATTCCTTCTAATGGTTAATTAAATGTATCTATGACAAGAATACATTCTAAAGAAATCCCTAACCTATGGATAGTCACCCCAGTGCTGTACCACCTATATGCACTTGAACTTGACCCTTCTTAAACCTCACATGTCCTCTCAAGTGCCTGACAAGAACGTTCTTGGACATACAAACAGTGACAAAGCACACTTTCACTGTCATACGTTTGTCCATCAAATGGACTTTTAGCTGGCTACCCCTCTTATAATCTTTGACTCCATAAACAAATACTACTAAGTGCCCAGGTCTCTGACACAATCTAAACTTGTAAAAATGAACAAGACACTGTTCTCTGCTTGAAAGAATTTCTTAATTAAATGAAGAATGTTAAAGCTAATAAAAAGCTCAAATGGAACACAAAAAATGGTAGGAGCCATGTAACAGGAAAATGAAGAGATTACGTGTACTTATTCCTATAAAATTTTGAAGAAAGTTTTACTTAAGAGGTATCATTTGAACATGAAAGAGGTAAGATACAATTCTAGATTGTTAGGACAACATGAACAACAAAAAAAAGGAAACTTGAAGCTTGTACAGGCGAACAATGAAAGCTGAGTGTATATCCCTTTGATACTTTGATGGAAGAATGGAAAAAAAAAAAGAGTTGGAAAGAAGTGGTATGATCTTCAGGAGGTAAGACTGAGGTGCTTCGTTCCTACTGTGGCTCTACATAAATACAACAGAATCATATGAAACTCCTGGTATGACGCTCAGGTAGTAACACAGGCATATTGATACACTTAATACTCAAGTGCTTCCTAAATACTTCACATCAGTAAGCACTCCAGGTATACCAACTTACGCAATACAAAGTCCAACCCTATCAGGTGAAATCAATTATTGCCATCATAAGACAAGGCAGAAAAGAAGAAATGTGCTCTAAACCACCCTTCCTCACAAAAATCCTCAGCCTTATCTAGGTACCTTAAAGCAGGAAGTAGTTTCTTTGCTATCTGAATGATTTTTAAAGTTATTATTCCCTGTTTTTGTTTGTTTTTTGCACCAGGAATTCAATCACACACTATCCCCAATTGAAAACCAAAAGCATGAGCTTTTTGTTATTTCTTTAAGGGGAAAGTATGAAGTTCTCCGCTACCACAAATTATGCAGTTGTTTTCCACATTTGGGGAAATAGGGCTCAGCACATCCCGAGTGCAGTGGATAAGCCTCACTCTGAGAAAAGCAGCTTCATGATCACGGATGTCTCGTGCCAGGTGAGTACAGCATGTGGTTTTATAAGTGGAGTGGAACCCAAAATAAAAGTACTTGATAATGTGCTGATACCTAACTGATTATTTAGAAAATCTGCTTTTTCCTGAAACAAAATCAGCATGTTCTCCTTGTAAGCCACAGAAAAACTCACTTTTTCTGAAGTCTTAGAAGTGCGTGTGTCAACCAATGGAGGGGCAACCACAGGAGCTTAATGGTTGAAATCAATCCTTTTGAGGAACAATCAGAAGACAGACCATTCCACGTTTTGATATTTGTAAATACAAAAAGTATTCCTTATACCCAACATTTAAAATGAAAACCACAAAAACTTGTATGAGCAAAATAAAAAATACTATAAAGTTGGGAAATAGAGCTTTCTAGAATGGGAAGGGGACCAAGAGATGGAAAGGGGGGCAAGAGAACTGAGATGTGTTATGTGCAGGTATCAACTCACGAGGGACACAATCATGACTCACTGAAACATGTACTGAGGAAAATAAAACATTAAAAAAGTATCACAAAATTACTCAACTCAGGAAGGAGAAAATTTCACCCTCATATCTGAACACTTAAAATATATACATCTTATGTCTTCAAAAAGCTATTTTTCAACAATAACAATAAAATGCATAACCTCACCTTCATTTGAGAATCTTGTTTTCCTGAACTTATTCTACTTGCCCACTTTCTTGTTTTAATAAAAACGTTCATCCATCAGTCAGAAATAAGCAACCAAGTCAACAATTTTAGGTGGAAATAGAAACAACTTAAGGTCTAGCATAACGCCTTATCCCAATTAATAACTCTGTTCAAAATCTGATCCAAAAATAGATCTTTGGGGACTGGGGAGATAGTTCAGCAGTCTAAGCACCTGCTTGGCAAGTGCTAGGACAGACGTTTGATCCCCACTACAGCATGCTGTGCTAGCCCTGGAACTCTGCATGGTGGTACATGCCTATAATTCCAGCACTGTGGAGGCTGAGACAGGAGGATCACTAGGAGTTTGAACTTCACAGCAAGACTTTGTACCAAATAAATTACAGAGAGAGAGAGAGAGAGAGACAGAGACAGACCGACCAACCGACCGACCATCCTTGGGCCAGGGAAATAGCTCAGCAGCATAACTGCCTGCCTGGCAAGGGCCAAGGTCCTGAGTTCAATCTGTGGTACCCTCTAGCTCCCCAAACAGAATAGATGCTTAATGAACATTCCAAACTAACTTGCATGTTAAAAAAAGGATTTTACTTTTTATAATAACCAGTAGTTTTTTCTTAACATCAGTGAAGGGTGTGGTTTGTTATTTCCTCAATAACAGGAGTGTTTTCTTTGTTCCTTTCTCTTTTGTATTCAGTACAGGGTCTATAGGGTCTCACTACATAGATTAGAATTGTAATGCTCCTCCTGTTTTTCAGCCTCCCAAACAGTGGGATTACAGTTGTGTACCTCCATACCTGGTCTCAACTGCTATCTCAGCACACCTTGGGGGTGGGTCTGCATGGCAGATGGAACCCCTGGACTCTGAGTCTGCCTAAGCAGGCGCTTTAATCTGGGGAGCTATCTGGCTGGCCCTTGTTTCTTTCTTTTGTATTTTATCATCAGTTAGCAATCCAATGTTGTCAACTCTTCCCCCCTCCACTACCCACCTGTCCCTTTCTCTCTAGGTCCTACTTTAGTTTTTTCTCACACTAACACCACTTCAATAGTATCGTGTCTTCCCATCTTCAGTTCCTGAGGCACTGTTCAGTCACAATGAATGCTCTTAAGAGCATTTCTTTCTTTTTTTTTTTTTTAATAATTTATTTGTTTGTTTGCTTGTTTGTTTCTTTCTTTATTTTATGGCTGGCTCAGCCTGCCTTTGGTGGTGGGGCTGGCACAGCATGTGGTGCCGGGGATCGAACCGCAGTCCCTGCAGTTGCCTGAGCTTTCCTAAGCAAGCACTTTAGACCACTGAACCATCTCGCCGGCCAAACAGCATTTCTAACAATATACTTTATATACATTATAACCCCTTTGCCAAAAGCAAAGGTAACTAAAATTAAAAGGGAAGTCAATATGGAAAAATATATGCAGCAAATTAAAAGCAAGTATCATGCAAGAAACAAACAAAATATTAAGAGCTAATGCTTAATTAGAAGGCTTTGAGATCTTGTAATAAAAGTAAGTGAAATATACAGAAAAAGGTTCCACCTCACTTATCAGGAGCTTTTCTTTTCTGTACCAAGAACATCCCCAGCCCCAATAGGAGCTATTCTAAACCTATCTTTTGCACTATTAAATTAGCAAAACTGATAATACATATATACCACCTAATGCTGGTAACTTAGCAAAGCTGAAGGGAAAGGTAATAACACAAACTTTGAAAAAAGCATATCCCATGTTTCAAGAATCATAAAAATGCTCATACCATCTTTAAAGTAACCATACCAAAGAAGAAACTACTTCAAGAAAATAGATAATTATAGCACATAATTGATAACTAGACACCTACAGTCAAGCAATAGAAAAATTAAGTTGAAAAAAGATGGACTATTATGGGAACTGGCCCATTATCTTAGCATTTGGGAGACTGAGACAGGAGGACTGCTGTAAATTCAGGGCAGCCTGGGCTATATATTCTGAGTACAAGGCCTACCTGAACTACATAGTGAGGCCCTATCTCAAAAGACAAACAAAAAGATGCAATGTCTTCCGCTATTAAAATTATTAGATTTCTCATTCTCACTAAAAAACAAACACACTTTTTTTTTTTTTGTCTCGGAATTGAACTCACAATTTCATGCTTGCCAGGTAGATGCTGTGCCACTGAGCTACATTCCAGTCCCAAACTGGAATGACTTAAAAAAAAAAAAAGAATAACCTTCTACACAAGGCAATTTGAAAAATGTGTTAGTATACAATTGTGATAGGGGCTGGGAAGATAGCTCAGCAGTCTAAGCACCTGCCTGGGAAAAGCAAGGACCCAGGTTTGATCCCTGATACTGCATGCAGTGCAGGCCTCAGAATGCCAGGTGTGGTACACGCCTGTAATCCCAGTGCTGGGGAGGCTGAGACAGGAGGATCACTACAAATCCAAGCTGCGTAGCGAGACCCTGTACCAAATAATTTTTTAAAAAAAGATTATAAGTGACGGCCAAGCACAATCCCAGCATTTGGGATGCCGAGGCACGAAGACTGCATGAGCACAAGGCTAGCCTGGACTACAAAGTAAATTGAAGGCCCACCTGAACTAGTGACATCTAGTCTCAAAAAGAATATCCCGGCCCCAAAAGGGGGGAGGAGGCATGGGTACAGCTTAGCAGGGCAGCGCATGCCTGGCAAGCACAAGGTCTTGATTCAGTTTCTGGTACCTCCCCCATAAAAAGATTGTGATTTTCATTTTTAAATTTAGTTTATGATTTATAAAGTCCAAAAATAAACACAATCTTCAATTTATACTCACGCTCCAATTTTCAAAGCACTCTAGTAACCTTACAGAAAACAAATTGCCTACAGGATTCTGATGCATAGTGAATCCCAGCAGTGCTGATGAGACAAACCCATTATTCCCAACCTAAATTGCAGTCTGTCCTCCCTTCCTAATTTGTTTATTGTCTGGAAGTTTTCCTTATCTACTCACACTCTTGTCCATAATCCTCCATCCAATTAGAATGCCTTCTTTCCTAATTTTACAGTTTATATCTCGTTATCCTTAAAAAGCCTTTAATGACTACTTAGTAAATTTCTTCCTGCAATGTTTATTCTTTTAATGGTGGTAGGAATTCATTGTAGGATCTTGTGGATGCTGAAGTATTCTTACCACCTGGTTATATCCTTAGT
>PVKN010029516.1:0-12976 GCA_004027915.1 Capromys pilorides
CCCTTTCTTCCATCTCCTTCTCTGTCCCTCCTCCTTTTTCCCCTCCTCTTTCTCCCTCATTTGTGATACTATGTATCAAAGCTAGGATCTTCACACTAATCTACCTTTTCAGCCCTTTCAATTTTTTCTTTCACTTTTGAGATAGGATCTCTCTCTCTAAATCACCAAATTGCCTAGGCTCAGCCTCCCAATCATCTGAGATTAGGGGCACGTGCTACTGTATCCAGCTGCCATTCACAACATACTACTTCAAGTTACCTCTATCTATTTTACCCCTCCCATTAGGCTAATGATCGCATTCTACTTCAGTTGGATGTAGGGGGGGGGGGGGTTCCAAAAGGTCCCCAGGTGACTCCAATGTGTAGGCAGCGCTGATAACTACGCTGGAGAGTTAAGACATCTCTGTGATGGTTTGATTCTTCTTCCATTAAAAGGCAAGTCTAATTGCCTTGGTTTTGGGTCAGCTTAATGACTCATTTCTAATCGCAGGAGGTGGTGGGAGTGGCCCTGGGAGGCTCTCAGGACTGCCTGATGAAAGGCAGGCGCCCCCAGCTCCCACTTTTCCTGCCTCTGTGTCTGTCTCCTTTGGCAGGCACTGAACAACAGGGCAAGAAGAATGTCCTATGCTAAAGCTGCCGTGTGTGTGTGTGTGTGTGTGTGTGTGTGTGTGTGTGTGTGTGTGTGACTGTATAGAGAGACGGCCTAGAGGTAGAGAGATGCCTGAGGAGTGCCAGCTTTTCTATCCACCAGCACAGGCGTCATCCTCCCTAAGCACCAGGGCAGTGGGTGGACAAAGCTTCAAGGTGACCTCTCGTCGCTACTGTGCCCCGTGAACCAGTAACCACCACAGGGAACACACTGAGTGGCTGTTGTATGAAGCCTCGGCTTGGGGCAATTTGTGGTAGGGAAACGGAGAATGTAAGCAAGTGCTCTTCTCACGTAGGACTAGGACACGCTGATATCTACAAAGCTCTTCCAGGAAATCAAGTTTCGCTGTGTCTACTGCATCCCAGTGTGAGGAAAGGCAACCTCCTTTCTCTCTAGCGGGATCGCAGGAGTCTCCTGGGCTCAAGTTCCCATTGGGTTGCTGCTTAGGAGGCCTCATCTACCTCTCACCTACAGAGGGAGGAGGGGTAAGAGATGGGAGGTGGACCTGGGGGTGGGCGGATGGGAGAGTGCGGAAGGGGAAGTGAAGAGGACCGAAGCATGGTGTGCCTCTGTACCACCTCTCCATGATGGATGTATATAGCACACGTGACAAACATACAATACATAAGTAACAGGCAAATAACAAGAAACAATACAGTAAAACCCTTGCCCACTTCACTGTTAAGCACTACAGCGTAGGGTTACACTGAATAAGAGGACCTAGGAGTGGAGATGCATGTATGTTCCCTACCTCCTAATCAGTTCATTTCTTACACTGTACATTTCCAAGGTAATTTTTTTTTAAAGAAATCTTTGTTTTCCTGACAGATTGATGGCACATGTGGCCACGAATGCCTGCAAGTCCAAGTCTAGAGGCAGATAGAACTGGAATTTCATCTTTTCTGCTAATCTCCCCACAGGTGACAGATCTGACACAGCCAAAGCCAGCAGATAGCCCATCGTGGTTTCCAGGACAGCCAGAGTAACAGAGAAGCACAGGCCTGGCTCAAAGGAGGGGGTGGATGTGCTGACGTCATCTTTCGGGCACAGACTGGGCAATGAGCAGCGCATCACAAAGCCTTCAGGTGGCTTCCGTCAAGGGTCAGCCAGAGGGCCGCATGCACAGAGAGTACAAGAGTGGCAGCGTCTTGTCTTTCTGGCAAGTGCTTTCCTGTGCCAGTTTCCACGCATTCCCTGTACCAGTGACCCGTGGGTGACAGAATCTTTTCCTTACAGGGTGTGGCTGGAACAGTCCTGGGTGTCTGGGGGGTGTGGCTTTCAAAAGCTTGGCGAATCCTTTTGCTAGAATCTCTATGTCTGTGCATCAGGCTCCTTCATGTGGCCTCTGGGGAGCTGAGGGGCCACACGTTACAACTCCCTAGAGCGTTTGCTCACAGAAAAAGCCCATCTGGAAAACTCAGCTCCAGGACCGAGTCTGAAGCCTGCAGGCTGAGTGACCGCTGGCTCTGCACCTTCTCGCAAGGTCTTGTTGGAGGACAGCGGGGAATCCTGGCAGCGTTTGCAAGGGGCTGAGATGGTTTCCTCTGGTCTGATTCTGAAACAGGGCACTCAGTGAATCAAAATCTTTTTTATAGATGAAGCGAGCTAATGGTACCTGGAGTTAGCAGCCGCGGGGGAGGGTGGGAAGATCTGTCTGGGACTTCTGAGAAGAAAGAATTGTGACACCCTCCCCTCTCCCCCCCATGGTTCTGCCTCAGGCTCACAGTTCTGAACTCTCTCTGGGAAGCCAGGTGTGGTTCTGAGCAGGGTCCAAGGGCAGGAAGGGCCTGAGAGAAATGGCCTGGAAGAAAGAAAGGGACAGGAAGAAGACGCGTGGTAGAAGAGCTGGGTGTGGAGAGGCCAAGCAGGGAGCAGAACGCGTGCATCTGCTGCGGCTGCGTGCTGGGACACAGCTTGGGGTGGCGGGCGGGGGTGGGGCGGGGAGTGAGTTGCCTGTTTCCGTGAACATCCGGGGGTGAGGCCGGAATGCTTCTCCTGAAGAGCACCAGGCGGGCACCATTTCACACTGGCATAGTTCCTGCAATTTGCAAGTTGAGTGCGAATCAATTTTTCTCCTTCAGTCTCACAATTTACGGAGGTAGATGGGAAAATTATTATGCATGTGTTGTTTCCATTTGTAAGTCAGAAAATGAACTAGGTTCACCTAGGGAGCAAGCGGTTGTCGACACCAGATAATAGTTGGAAAGTATTAAGCGCTACGGTGTGCCAAGCACCGCTGCAAGCCTCTCGCTTGTCTCAGTTCATTTACTCCTCCCCAGGCCCTGCTGGTGTGAATGTTTCCCCTGGGTTACACAGGAGAAAATGGAAGTCGTGAGAAACACATCTCTTCCCTTGTTATTGTTTTTACATTTTTACTCATTTTAATTGACAAGTAATAGTCTACCTACATGATGTTTTGATCTATGAGTATGTTATACATTGAGTCAAGTTCATTAATGTAGCTATCACTGGTCCAATGTATCATTTTACTAATTTATCATGTTTTGGGATGAGAACATTAAGAATTTATTCTTCTAGTACTTTCAAAATATACAACACATTATTACCAGCATGGCCAGCATGCAGTGTGAGAACTCCTGAATACTTAGTCTGTTTATTTATTTATAAATGTATTTGGTAGGGACTCTCACTACACAGCTCAGACTGGTAGTGATCCTCCTGCTTTCAGCTTCCTCAGCACTAGGATTATAGGCATGCGCCACCAGGGCCAATCTCAATCACAGTCTCAGTGCACCCTGGGGGGTGGATCTGCATGACACGAGGGACCTGGGATCAAACTTTGGTCCTTGGGCTTGCTTAAGTAGGCGCTTAGTCTACTGAGCTATCTTGCCCACTTTTTGTCCTCCAGTTTACCTGGGAATTTGTACCCTTTGACCAGCAACTTCCCTTTCCCCACCTCACCCATCTTTCTACTCCGTGTCCGTGAGATCAGCTGTTTTAGATTCCACATCTTTTCAGATTCCATTTATGCATCCAAGTGGCCCCGCTGGGATGTTGGGTACCTGATGCTCCAGACAACTGAGAGGAAACTGGGCTGAGAAGGAGTCAGGTCTGTTTATCACCGTCTACTCCATTTCTCATGCATCGAACAACAAAGATTTGAATAAAGAGGCTCCTCATTGGCCTGGCATGGTGGGGCCCATTTCCCTGCTTTCCAGCTTCATGATGGGACCAAGCTGGAGATTTCATGGAAGTCAGTGATCTTGGTTCCATTTAATCTCGATACTCTGTGCCAGAGAGAACATGCCCGGATCCATGGGACCAAGGGACTTGTTGACCAAAGGGTGAGAACTTTAGAATGCGTCCTGAGAAGACCAAATTACAGGATGGAAGGAGGGGGCACTGTGGGGAGTACTGCACTGGCTGGCTGTAACTGCAGGGTTCAGCTGCTGGTGAATCAACCTTTTCATGTCAGCCTCAGTTTTCTAAGCTGTAAAATGTGCACCCTAATATAGGATTTTGGGACTATTAGAGGAATTAGTGCATGCAAAGCCTAATTGCCTGGCGTGCAGAAAGCTACGTCATAGATTCATCTGTGTCAGTGTCCCTGGCCCTGGGGCTCAGAGCCTCCTCTGAGGGCTCATTCTGTGCACTGAAGGTTCACCACAGCCCGGGACTTTTCCTAGTGGGTGAGAGCAGGACTCCCCACCCCACCCCGTTTTCCATGATCAAATATATCTGCAAATGTCGCCACTTGTCCTCTTTCAGCAGACTTCTCTATGGGTATATAAAAGCGTTAGTTTGCCAAGACTGCCATCACCACGTGTCGCCCACAGAGGGACTCACAGCTTCAACATATTTGTTTTTCGTTTTGGAGCCTGGGGTTGGGATCATCAGGTTGGCAGGGTCTACTCCTTCGGAGGCTTCGGGAGCATCTGCTCCACGCATCGCCCCAGCTCGTGGCGAGCTGCTGGCAACCCCGGGCGTTCCTTGGCTGCTAGATAAAACATTCTGCTCACTGCCTCCTCGATGTTCACAGTGTACTCCCCAAGCACGTTCCTGTGTCCTGGTTTCCCCCTTTTTGAGGACACCAGTCAGTCTATATTGGGTGAGGCACCACCCTGATGATCTCATCTTTTCTTTTTTTTCCATACCGGAAATCGAACTCAGGACCTTGCATTTGCCAGGCAGGCACTGTGCTGTGAGTTATATTTCCAGCCCTGATCTCATCTTAACTAACATTAACTGCATTAATAGGGCTTCTAAATAAGATCACATTTGGAGGCACTGACAAGACTTTGCCATATGTATTTTAGGACACAGAATTCAACACATAGTGTGTATAAATGCATATAAAGTATACATACATAGTACGTAGTTCACAGATGCTGTGAACATGTAAATGACAGGGGATATAGTGAGGGATATGTTGATTGGAAAAGTCTGGGCTCAGGCTGTTATTCTCAGGAGGATAGCAGACCTGAATTTCCAAGAAAATACTCCCATCCCCAGTTTATAGGTAAAATTTCTCAAATTAAAACTGTCCACAATGCAGTCATTCAGTAGAATTTAAAAACAGTGCAAGGCTATTCCACCCTTCTCTGCCCCATGTATCTTGAAGTAGTATCTGACCTGTACACAACCAGTCTGTAAGCTTTATACACAGGAATCACTAAATTCCATAAGAAATAAAATCCAGAGGCAAATTAATTCCAACCCTTGGAAGAGCAGGGTAGGATAAGAGTCAGATCCCTAAGCTCTGGGTAATCACGAGGGTGGCGTCCAAAGTGGAATATTTTGGGTGGTGGAAGAGAATGCTCTGTGTAATTAATGCGAACTGGAATTGTCCTATTCAGCTGGCATATGTCATCAGGCTGCCTAAGTTGTGTCTTGGTAGAGGGAGACTTATTTTGACCCGGAGGGTGTCAGTGGTTCAGGAAGGGCAATGTGGTAGAGGTGATTATGGGATATGGCCTGGCCTATGAAGCACAGCCCTCAGGACCCTACCAGTGATTCCCTGGGATGATCATAGCTAAGTCACCTTCAGGATTTCTTTTCGTCATCAGGCTTACCCAATCTTTTGGCTTCCTTCATCTTTGGTCCCATGAGCACTAACTATCGTGGTAATTTCAACAAGGACTCCTGCACGAGCTTCCATCTTCAATTTCACCTGAGGTATTGAACCTTCTCTCTAGCTGACTAGAAAGCTGTCTCTTACAACTCCTTCCCCATTTGTGGTAATACTCCTAGCAATTGGTACTTGTCTAGCAGTTTTCTATGGCCCTGTCCCTTCATGTTATAAATGTTTGAGGGGCGAAGAGAAAGAAAAGGATAAGATGAACAGAAGAGAGGAGATTCGTTCTGTCAGGCGAGCTACCAGGGAAGTGAAGATGTGACAGGGATCTTAGAATCTGGGACGTGTGCCTGGGGCTTGGGATGGAAGGGATGGGTCAGCGTGCCCTGCCTGGCTCCACTTTGCTAGAGCAGGGTGTCATCCAGGGGCCTGAAGCAACTGATTCAGTGTCTTTGGAAAAGGACCAGCGAACCCATTGGCAGGCTCGAAGCTTCTTTGTTTGGATTAGCATTGTATCAGAAGTTTGTCCATCACCCCACCCCCACCCCCTGCAATATCATAGCCACGCCACAGAGACATGGTTGAAGTGCTTTGAGCTCACACCCCCTACTTAGAAGAGCTGGGTTTTGAACCCAGGATTACTTGGTTAGTGACTATGTGCTTTCCATTAGACAGTTGCATATGCAGAGGAGTCACGTGAGAGGGCTGGTCCAAATGCAGATTCAGGCTCTGTTTGGCGATCTACAGCTCCATTAGGCACCCTTAATAGTTCTAATAATAGGAAGGCTGTGAATTACACTCATATCAAGTATCCCCTTTCTATTCCATTCCAAGCCATGGCTATTTATAGTTCTACTGTCCTCTCAGGTTTTCATTGCACTAATGTTCTCATTTGTAAAAGGAGACAGTAAGTATAAAATCTAGGTGCTGTCCAGGAGCTTTTCTACTTCTAAGGACTGATGCTTCCTTGCCTAGAGGACCAGCAAGAGAACTGAGGAGGGTGCAAGTGGCACCTTCTGCCACCTCATGTGGACGCCTCCAGCGGAAGGCTGTGCGGGCTGTCCTTTCTAAGATGTCTTGCACCAGGACCCCCGTTCTTTACAGAAAAGGCAGCTGCATGTATTAAGGCTGGCAAAGGTCTGTGTGTATGGAAAAGGTCACAGTATTGACAGGGAGCTGTACATACACAGGTAACGTGCATGTATTGAGAGAGGCAGCCCCTGATCTAGAGCCTTGAGCTGTGATTCTGGAGAACTGGTCTCTAGACCTGGTCAAGACACAGACTTGCTCGGTGAATATGAGCACAGTATTGTGCCTCGGTTTGAGCTAGATTTGTGCTTTCAATGATATTGTCTTAGTTACTCTTCTCTCATTGCTGGGACAAATACCTGACACTCAAAATGAGGGAAGGAAAGGTTTGCTTAGCTCACAGTTACTGGAGGTTTCAGTCCGTATTCAGCTGGCTCTGAGGCAGAGTGGCACATGGCAGAAAGCAAACTTTCATGGCAGTAGCTAAGAGCAATAGCACAGGGGAAGAGCTAGCAGCAGCTCAAGCAGCTAACTTCTCTTCCTCCTTACATTGAAATGCAAATCACCTTCACCAGGGAAGGGGCAGGACCCATTCTCACAATAATCACAAATTCCAGAAGCCACCCCATGACTACATGAGGCTTTGGGGGGACACCAATACACAAACCATAACATTCTACCCCTGGATCCCCAAAGACTCATGCACATTCCTTTATGCAAAAGACATTCTAGTCCATCTCTAAGAGTTGCGAAAGTCCCAACAGTTTTAGAATTGCTGAAAAGTCCAAGTCCCAAGTCTCTGTGAGTCCCTATACAAATTTAAACACATTTAACATTCAAAGGCACAAAGCAAACATTACCATTCCAAAAGGTACACACAGCAGGATACCAAGCATTAGGACCAGCACAAGTCCAAAACCCAGAAGGGCCAATATTAAATCTTACAGGTCCTCATGAAACATCTGAAACAATCTGTGGCAAATTGTAAGCTCCATGTGGCTCCACCCCTCTGACACTCTTGGTGCTTGTAGCTCTCATGCCTTCTCTCTTAGGCTGGCTTTGCTCTCTCTTTGCAGTTTCCCTTAGATGACCCATGTTCCTGGCTTTTCCTAACTTCTGGGGTTTCCACAGAATAGGCTTCTCACTCACAGCTTTACATACTGCCTTCTCAGGGGCACACTGCCTGGCCTCCCAGGCCTTCTTCTGAAATGGAGATGGAAGCTTTCCTAACCTCAGAACTACTGTATTCTCAATGAACCTAAAAACACTGCCATGTGGATGATGCCAAGGTCTGCTGCCAGGTGGAACAGTAGCCAGGCTTCCTTCTCTCTTGGCTGTAGTGGTTAAGTACATGGATCACTGAGCACCCTAACCCTGATTCCAAGGAATAAATTCTCCATGCCAGAGTCATTCTGTAAAGTGGTGCTGCTGCCTCAGCCATTCTGGAACAAAGGGCTCAATAGCTTTCCCCTCAAGGCAAAATTCCTGACCTTTGCAATTCTGAGGCTGCAGAGGGTGGAGACCTGCCACCTCCTGTGATGCCCTCAGGCCATCTTTTCCATTCTCTGGTTCCTTCTCGGCAATGGAGATCCTCTCAGTTCTATTTTTGCAGTCACAGCTTTATTGGCACTTCTTTTTTGGCCAAACTCATAACATTTTGAGCCAACCTGATGGGCTCCTTGCTTTTGATTCTCAACATAAATCTGGCTAAAACCCCCAATAACAGCCATGCCACTGCCCCAGTATTTGGCTGCTTTGAAATATCTTTTGAAAGATTAATCTGTCCACCATGCTTAAACTCAGTCTCAGGCAAAGTCTCTGGACACAAGCAAAATGCAGACAACTTCTCTGCCAAGCCAAAATACAAATGATCTGGAGTTCAACAATCAATGCAGTCTTTTTTTCCAACAGAAACCTCCCAGCCTGGTCTTTACAGGCCAGCTTTCTATCAGCCTTCTGGTCTCCTGAGCTCTGACCAGAATCTCCTCTACAAAAGAGCCAAAGCTGATCCGGCTCTTCACAAGTAGGCAACATCTCCAAACCTTTCTTATCTCTTCCCATAAACCATTTCCAAACACTTGTAACCAACATGGTCAAGTTCAGCCACAACAATGACCCCACTCCTGCAGTACCAAATTCTGTCTTAGTTACTCTTCTCATGGTTGTGGAAGAGGAACCCTAGGGGATACCATAGAGAAAGAGGGACAGGAGCCAGTGAAGTGTTCATATCCTAAGCCTGTTTTAATGATAGTAGTTTGGAATATGCTTACTTGGCTTATTTGGGTTCTGTGTGAGCTTTCTAGAAATTCAAGCTCTGGTGCTTGAAAATGTGTGCAAAGCCCTGGACTCTAGTCTTTTTTTAATTTTATGTATTTGGTACAGGGTCTCACTATGCAGCTTGGACTTGTAGTGATCCTCCTGTTTCAGCCTCCCTGGTGCTTGGATTACAGGCCTACACTCCCATGCCAGGTCTGGGTGATTGGACTTGCATTCTTGGGGTGGGGCTGGCCAGCATGTGGTACTAAGGATTGAACCTGGTTCCTTGCATTTGTGTAGGCAGGTGCATAGATTGCTGAGCTATCTCCACAGCCCTTGACTCTACAGTCTTCAGATACTCTTTTGTGTCAGAAGATGGTCTCTGGGATTAGGTATGGCAGGTCCTTTATAAAACAACCACTCTTATGTTTAAAAAATTCATATATATATACATGAATTTGTCTTACAAATATATATGTTTGTCTTACTTCAAGAAAGGTCTCAGTTTCAAGTCACTGAGGCTATTGTCTTTGGAGCCCTGGAAGCATTTTTTGGTGAGCACATCTTGCCTATTCACTGGCTAAGAACCCCAAATTCAGGTAAGTAAAATGGGGGTGGAAGAGTCAATATTGAACCTAGTTAGGGCCAACATTTAATTTCAGTAAACACAGCTGAACAAACAGGAGACTTGCAGAGCTGTATTTATGCAGCCATTTCCTTATTGGATTATTTGCCAAACAAATTCAATGGCTTTTTGACTTTTTTCCCTCTGATCTTAATTGTGACCTATTCTGCAAAGTGGATAAAATCAACTGAAAAATCTATGCATGCAAAAGTGGAGAGGGACTCTCTTTGCGAGGGGCATTTTTAAGCTAAATCTTTCATTACATAGCAGAGCAAAACAGAGAGCTTACATAGCACTTAAAGTTTAAAACAGAGGGACTGCCCACTTGGGGACCCCCTTCTGTCCCTCTCTTGGACAGGAGCTTTCTTTTCCCCAGTAAATATATTGTGCATATATATATATATATATATATATATATATATATATATATATAGTTTAAAAAAAAGATCTATGTCCCTTAGTTCTCTGGATTCCCTGTCTCACAGGGGAGGTGGTGGCTGCCGCTTTGGTATGGTCATGATGACATAATCAGGGTCCTGGTTCATGAGTGACTCAGCGGCATCTTCTCAAGTGACTTTCACAAGTTTCCCCAAGGGCTGGTCTGGGTTGCATTGTTACTATTAGACGAGGGAATCATTGCCTTAGTCTCGAGAACTGTGGCCTCATCATTTCTTTATTTTTCAATTTTGAATTTTATTAGTACATGTTTACAGCACACAACAATTAAATTCCTCATGAAGAGTCAGGACCTATACATAACATATCTTAATTATTTTCTTATTGCTTTCCTCTCTTCTCCATTCCTTCCTTGTCCCCTTCCTCCTCTTTTCCCTGTTTTTCTTGGTCCTCTTTCCCTCTTACCACAGATCTCTCTCTATATTTCCTACTGCCGATCTTATATTTTGCCCTTATTTATATTTTGGGTTTCTCATATGAGAGAAACCATATGATGCTTAAGCTCTTGTATCTGATTCATTTCGTTTAACAATATGACTTCAAGATGTATCCATTTTTCTACAAAGTACTCTAGAGTATCTCTTTCTAAAAAATTCTATTTATTATTTATTTATTTATTTATACAAGGTCTTGCTACACAGCTCAGACTCATAGTAATCCTCCTGCCTCAGTCTCCCCAGTGCTGGGATTACAGGCATGTGCCCCCATGCCTGGTATTGGTGGCCAGCACTGTGTGCCCTGGAGTTCTAGGGCTGGCACAGCTTGTGGTACTGGGGATGGAACCTGGGTCCTTGTGCTTTTCAGACAGGTACTTACACTGCCTAGGTATCTCCCCGGCCCCAGGAGTATCTTCCTTCTAGGTAAAGCACCCTGGATTCTTACCCCTCTTATCCTAAATGTGGCGTTTATCACTTTTGCTCAGGTTCCGTTGATAAAAACAGTCACGCGGCCCTATGAAGAGAAAAGAGTCTGAGAATTAGTGCTCATTTGGTAGCCATTTTTCCAACAAAAGCTCTTTGAAATTCAAGGAAAGCACAAGTCTATGGTGACATTGCCACTCCTCACAGCAAGAAACCTTGAGCTGCCGGCGAGTCACCAAGCAAGCAACACTATTGACTGTCCTGACAGAACTGATGGCGTCGTTGACCTTAGACACTCTTGGCAGTGATGTGCCCTGACTCTTGGAGAAAAGTCCCATCCATTCTACCCTGGTGTTACTTGGGGCAAACCTTGTCTTTCTGAGCACAGCAGGAGAACATTGGAAAGCAGTTAGCTTGGCTCCCATAGGCCTGGGAGTTACTTCATTGCTACAGTGGCTCTGGGTCGTAACCTCAAGGCACAGGTCCAGATTGTCTTAGGTTTGCATTCTGGAAGTTTACATTTTGCTTTTTTATGCTACTGACATCATTAAAGTGAGCATATCTGTCTTTTGCATTATAAAAGTTCTTCCACAGGAAAGATAGACGAAAATTTACCAGAGGAAATGGAGAGCTAAATGTATGTATTTCTGACCAGACCCACCAGGCAGTGTCAGGCCCGCCAGTGCCAGACTCACCAGGTGAGGGTCCTCAGGCCCACCACCAGCACAGCCTACTGTCCTCAGGCACTGCCATGCCCGCCAGCACCAGACCTGCCAAGTATGACTTCCAGCCCACTGCCAGTGCAGCCTATCAGCATCAGGCAGCACCAGGCCTGCCAGCGCCAGGCCTGCCACATGAGACATCCTCTGGCCCACCTCTAGTGCAGCCTATCACCCAGTGCCAGGCCCGTCAGGTGAGTGAGACCCCTTCTCCCAGCCTACAAGCAGCTCAGCAGGTCCACAAGCCTGCTCTGAAGGAACAACCCGTGGGCAGTAAATCCTGCACCAAAGATCACAGCTACTCAGAATGATACAGACAAGGAGAAAAATGCAATCTCAGGTCCCGAGCCCACCTGAAACAAATACAGGAGTCACTACCATACAAGAAATTGGGAATCATGCAGCCAAAATCTCTGCATTCATAGCATCTGGAGTAAACAAACAAATGCAGAAACATATGGAGGAACTCAGGTTGGAGGTAAGCTCTGAAGTTAAAAAGGAAATGTTTGAGGTACTGGAGACTGAAGTTAAAAAACAGCTGCAGAAAAGCATAGAGGGAATGAGATCAGAAATAATTTCTAAACTTGAAAAAGTCATTTCTAAATTAATAGAGACTAAAGTAGAACAATTGCAGAAAGGTAAAGAGGAAATGAGAACAGAAATAACCTCTGAAATAGAAAAAGGAAGGATAACTTAATGAAAGACTTAAGTAATATTAAAGAAGACATTGACAAAAAATTAGAGGAGAATAGAAAAATAATGGATTCCATGACTGAGCAACATAAGAAAGAAATAGATCACCTGAAACAGTATCAAAGAGATATACAAGAAAATAAAATCTCAATCACAAGCTGGCAAAACCATATGAATGAAAGTGAAGATAGAATCTGAGATCTTGAAGACACACTCGCAGCTAGTGAAAAGGCAAGAAAGGATCTCTTAAAAACAACCAGGATGCAGGAAAAAATAATTCAACACCTGCAAGATGATGTGAGAATGAGCAACATGAGATTAATAGGAATCAGTGAGAAAGAAGGAGTCAATGCAAATGATATAAAAAGAATATGGGCAGAAGTAATAGCAGAAAACTTCCCAAATATGAGAAAACAATTGGATATTGAGGTAACTGAAGCATACAGAATGCCAAATAACATGAACCCGACTAAAAACACATCAAGACATATAATAATCAAGATCCCAGAAATCCAGCAGAAGAATAACATACTAAAAGCTGCTAGAGAAAAGAAACAGATCACATTAAAGGAAAACCCATCAGAATAACGTCAGACTTCTCTTCACAAACCATGAAATCAAGAAGAGCATGGAGCAGAGTGTTTCAAGTCCTCCA
>PVKN010029517.1:0-12977 GCA_004027915.1 Capromys pilorides
GGAGGAGGAGGAGGAGGGGGAGGAGGAAGAGGGGACAGGCTCCTCCCAGAGGAGAAAACAGTGTCCCCCACAGCGACTTCCATGGCTGAGCCAGCGCCACCACTCCTACCTAGACGATGCCTGACTCAGATGTCCCCACAGCCCGTACCAGCAGGTCAAGCCCTCTCCAATCCCAGGGCTGGAACTCGGTCCAGGACACCTCTCCAGCAGGAGATGTCACTAGCTGTGGCCCTGTGGGGAGCCTGTGCCCACGTGGCATTTGGAGCTCAGTGCCCACATCCTCAGCTGAAGGGATGGGGCCGGGTCACCACTGCTTGGAGCTGAGTGTTGCCTACCCAACTAGGGCAGGGCCACCAACATGAGGACCCACGTGCAGACCAGGAGACAGGGATGGAGCAACGGCTGCTCATCAGAGGTCCCAGCACTCGAGGCAGCAGAGCCCGGGTTCAACTCAACCTGTGGACAGGGCACCTGGGTGGCTGTGTCCCAGGAAGGGACCTAGAGCTTGGACTCAGTCAGACCAGGACAGGCAGGATGGTCCAGAGGGGGCTGTGGACAGGCTTGGGTGGGTGGGTGGGGCAAAAACGACCACGGGGCCAAGTGCAGGAGCATCAGGCAAGGGTAATGGGGTGGGGCTGTGGGTCCTTCGATCGGGCCCCTGGGACACCTGGCAGCTGATTCCAGCGTTTTAAAAAATCTTACTTTCTTCTCTCTCCCTCTCCTTCTTCCTCCCTCCCTCTCTCTCTCTGGGACAAAGTCTCACTATGCACTTCAGGCTGGCCTTAAGCCCACTTTGTAGCCCAGGCTGGTTTTGAACTTGAAAGGATCCTCCTGCCTCAGCTGCCCAAGTGCTGGGATTACAGGGGTGCATCACCATGCCCATTTTTTTTTTTTTTCGGAACTGGGGTCAGGCACTTGTGCCATAGAGCTGTCTCCCCAGCCCCCATGCCCAGCTTTTGTTTGTTGTTATGTTTGAGTCAGGGTCTCACTATGTACTCTAGGCTGGCTTTGAACTCACTATGTAGCCCAAGCTGGTTGTGAACTCCAGGCAATCCTCCTGCCTCAGCCTCTTGTGTGCTGGGGTTCAGGTATGTCACCATGCCAGGTGCAAGTGGGTTTTAACCCCAACTGTACCCTCTGGGGCCAGAGTCTGGTGGATGAGGCCCAGCAGAAGGGCTCTGGGCTGGGGAGGATGGTTCTGGGCCCCCTGGCAGGCTGGAGCGGCTGGATGGCTGCTAAGATCAGAGTGGGAGCTTGGGATGTGCTCTAGGCCCATTTAGGAGCGATGTCTGGGGGTGGTGACATGACCTTTGAGTCCCCGAGGAGCCAACCCTCAGACCCAGGCCTGTGGGATCGTGAACGGGCTGGCATCTCCTCAAAGCTGCCATTGTCACCCCCTAGACATTGTCGCCTGACTGTCTGTGCCGAAAATAGAGCCCGAGCCTCAGTCTCGTGAGAAGGTTCTGGGGAGGGGTGGGCAGGGCTGAGTCACCGCTGGGAGCCTGGAGTTGGGGCCGCCCTGCTAGTCTGTGCTGGTGACCCCAAGTCTCATCCTCCTTGGCCTTCAACTCTGGACGTCCGGGTCCTCAACAGCCAGGCCAGGCAGACAGGGTGGAGCCCTGGCTGTGCTCTACCTTGAGAACCCTCTCTATCTCTTAGGTCCTCAGTTTCCCCAACTGCCCTGGGGAGACGTCCAGTCTGCGCCGCAGGGAATGTTGGGAACGGTGGCCAACACCAACCTCTCACGCCCTCCATGCTGCATGCAGCAGACCGGAGGTGGCTGTTGTCTCCAGCCATTTTCTGTTTTGTTTTGTTTTTTTTAATGTCCAGCTTAGCCTGCCCTGGGGGTGGGGCGGGCACAGCATGTGGTGCTGGGGATCGAACCGCGGTCCCTGAGGTTGCCTAAGCTTTCCTAAACAGGTGCTTTAGACCGCTGTGCCATCTTGCTGGCCTGCCTTTTTTTTTCTTTTCTTTCTTTGTGAGACCGAGGTTCAAACTCACGACCTTGCACTTGCCAGGCATGCACTTATGCCACAAAGCTATCTCCCCAGACTCTTGTTTTGTTTTCAATTGTTTTTCCTATGCACTGAACCCAGGACCTTTGCACTGAGCTACACCTCCAGCCCTTTTTCTTCTTCTTCTTTTTTTTTTTTTTTTTGTACTTTAGGAGAGGGTCTACAGGGTGTTCAGGGTCTCACTACTGGATCGTACTCGTAGTGATCCGCCTGTTTACAGCTTCCCAAGAACTGGGATTGCAGGCGCGCGCCACTGCGCCCAGTCTCAGTTGCTGTCTCAGCGAGCCCCGGGGGCGGGGCCGGCACGGGATTGGAACCCTGGGCCCCTGCGCCTGCTTGCAGGCACTTTGATCCGTTGAGCTATTTGGCTGGCCCTTCCTTTTTCGTGTTTGAGGCATGATCTCGCTAGGTCGCTAAATTGCCCTCCTGCCTCAGCCTCCCAGAGTACGAGTGACGCAGGCCTGGCTTCCAGGGCTGGGTTTCTCTGCCTCAGTAGGAGCCGCTCTTGGACTGGACAGCGCGGGTCTTAGCTCCTGAGCAGGCTTCTTCCTGGGCACTTACCCTGTTCAAGTCCCCGGCTGTGCAGAAGGAACTCTTTTCCCCGTCGCCCGGCGTCCGCCACCAGTGAGCGGGCCTCGCGCGCACTCTAGCGGCCGCCGCGCGCCATGTCCCGGGACCCGCGCGGCCCGGCTCTGCACTGGCGGAAGCCCCTCCTCCCCGCAGCCCGCTCCCGCCCGCTGCGGCCCCGCCTCTCCTCATGGCTTCCCAGAGCGCCCCGCGCCGGCGCCCCGCCCCGGTCACCATGGAGACCGCTGTACACAGTCTCCCAGTCCCCTAGCACCTTCCCGCCCTCCCGGCCCAGCCGCCGCGTCTCTCTAGGTGATGGAACTGCCCAGGTCGGAGGACACCTGGGCACAGACACCTGGACACAGCCGGGCTACAGTGCAGAGTCCTGGCCTAGTCGGACGCTGCAGGTTCCTGCCTGGGCGTCTGGTGTGATTCCTGGTTCCGTACAGAAGGGTTTCAGGGTGGTTCTAGACTGGCTGGTCTCTAGAATAGCTCTAGGTCTCCCCCGCTCCCCCTGTCTTTTTGAGACAGGGTCTCGCTATTCAGTTCAGGCTGGCCTTGAGAGATCACTGTGTGTAGCCCAGGCTGGTTTCGCGGCCTCCTGAGCGCTGTGATTACTGGCATGTGCCACCACGCCTGGCCTTAGCTCTGGGTTCTGATCTCTGGTTCTAACAAAATCTCCTGGCTCTGGACTCGCTCCAGATAGGACTCACAGGTCCTGGCAGGCTTATGCTCTTAATCTCTGGCTCTAAAGTAGACTGGGGAGCCAGCTGTGGTGATGCATCCTAGTTCTCCAGAGGCTGAGGCAGGAGGGTTCAGTGAGTTCCAACTCACTAGTTACATAGTGAATTCAAGGCCAGCCTGAACCTCATAGGCAGGGCCTTCTGAAAAAAACAAAAGGGACTGGAGAGATAGCTCAGCCCTGGCAAGCACAAGGGCCTCAGTTCAATCCCCTGTTCCACCAAAAAAAAAAAAAAAAAAAAAAAAAAGTAAATGTAACAAATTAAAGTGGCCTGAGGGATCAGAGGAGCTTGTAGACTTGAGTTCTGGGCTCCAGCTTGACTCTAGTCTTGCCTGGGTTCCAGGGATTATGTGGAGAGGGCTCAGCTCAGTCAATCCAGATGCTAGTGAAGAGGAGGGCTTCAGATCCAAGCTTCTAGGTCCTGGACAATGCTTCGGGCCCTGGTGACAGTGCAGTGGATGCCTATCCCCAAGCCTGGGACTCAAGATTCTACCTTTTTAAACAAGATAGTAGATTAACAATAGTTAACACACTGTGTATTGTTATCGTCTGAGTACTCGGATTATAAAACACAGGCATGATTTTTTTGTGTGTGTGTGTGTGTGGTACCAGCGATAGAACTCAGGACCCTGTGCTTGCCAGGCAGGTACTTATTCTACTGAGCTATCTCTCTGGCCCACCTGCATGAAAAATTGATCAAACAATATAGACATAGGTTGGGCGTGGTGGTGCACACCTGTAATCCCAGCACTAGGGAGGCCAAGACAGAAGGATCAGTTCGAATTCAAGACCAGCCTAGGCTACAAAAGTGACCTCAAGGCCAGCCCGAACTGGCAAGACCCTGTCTCAAAAAGACAAAAAAAAAAAAAAAAAAAAAGTCATGAGACAGTTTTTCTCCTACCAAACAGGTGTAACACCTGTTCCCCTACAGACACCCAGTGCTCAGGAGGGATTCAGCAGATTAAGGAGACAAGGGAAAGAATACCAAGCTGGTTAACACCAGCAACAGCTGAGTGCCAGTTGGGGCACTGGGCTGGAAGGGAACCTGGGTGTGGGTGGAGCTTCTAAAGGAGGCCCTGCACCCCTTCCCAGGTGGGGGGGAATGGAGTTTGGTGCTCCTGGCCTCTCCCCCAGTGGCCTGTGCAGAATACCCTAGGTGCACCCCCTGTCCAGATTACCAATCCTGCTGCCCTTCCCCAATGGGCACCTGTCAGGCTGTTAGTGACTGTAAGATCTGCCCGCGGGTCTCAGCAATGGCCAAGTGCCTGTGGATGAAGGGTGAAGGGCAGCCATGCAGCCTGTTGTCCTGTGTGGCATATGCTCTGGTACGCAGGTCACCAGGGTAGTGTGGAGATTGTTAGCTTCTGCCAGGACTGTGGGCCACACCGCAGGACGCACAGGTGCAAGTGGGCCTGGGCCACTGGACTTGCACCTTATGCCTGCCTACCCCCTCATGTTCCCCACAGGTTCAAGACATCAAGGCTGGGTCACACAACACCCAAGTTCCCCAGCCCCTACAGCTCTACCCCTCCTAAGGGGCCATGAATGGTGACTGGAGAAGCCACTTGCTCCACACAGGCCACCTGTCCCTGGGCTCCACAGCTCCATCTGGACCTGCAGTGCCAGGGCACCATCAGCCACCTGTGCCACTCCTTGTCCAGTCTCCTGGTCAACAGGGCTGTCTACACCCTTCCAAAGGCAGAGACTGTAGGCTGACACCCATGCCTGACCCTGGGCTCCCAGCCCAGAACACCCACATCTGGAATTCCACAACCAACAGACATCACGTGGGTATCTTCCAAATCTCCTGCAATGACACTGGGAACTAATGTGGAGGTGGTTTCAAAAGATACCATACTGGAGCCAGGGCCAGTGGCATAATATGCCTGCAATTCTCAGCTACTTTGGAGGCTGAGGCAGGAGGATGTCATTGGAGCCCCGTCGGAGGAAGTTAATATACTCATGAACACGAACACGCATGCACGCCCAGGGAGGCCCCTCTTCCACCCCTCTGGCTGTTTCACTGACAAGTAAAAGGCTGGGACCACAGAACCGTCAAGGTCTGTGGCACAGAAGGGACTACTGGGACTCGCTGGCCACTGTTTCTTTTTTTTTTGAAGGTACCAAGGATTGAACTCAGGACCTTATATTTGCTAGGCAAGCACTTATTCTACTGAGCTATCTCCCGGTCCCTCACTGGCCACTGGGACAGGCTCTCACCCAGAGGCTACTGCTACACCCTCTGGGTGCCCTCCCCGGAAAAACTCCCACCCCCCCGCACAAGCTAGGCCAGCCACAGGTGGAAACGGCACAGGCACAGAGAACCAAGGCCCGAGTTTGAGTTTTATTGTCCAGCTGCTCAGGCCTTGACGGCAAACTTGCGCAGAGGGTACAGCCGCTCCTTCCGCTGCTGCTTCTTGGTCTTCAGCTTCTCCTCGTGCTTATTGAGCCGACGGCGCATGGCTCGTGTCTTCTTGGGCCGCAGGTCCAGAGGCTTGTACTTCTTGCCCTGGACAGAGAAGGGAAGGGGGTGAAGCGAGCATAGGGGGTGGGGGAGTTGGTCTTCAGTGTAAGGACTCCAGAGCCACTAAGCCAGACACCACGCGGAGCTGCCATCCTAGTGCGTCTGCCGAAGGCAGGGGGGGCTTGGCCAAGGCCCCTGCAGTGTGAGTTGCCGAGCTGTGGTCTGCACCGAGGACCGAGGGTCTTCCACCTCAAGGGGCTCACTGGTCTCTCTTGTACCTCAGGGACAAGGCCTAGCAGCGATTATACCAAGTGAGTGCTCAGGGGACCCCAGCCCAGGGAAGCCCAGCCCAGGGAGAGCATCATTCTGCCCCCTCGTGGCAAGAGCGTCTCTCAGAACGGCAGTCTCCAAGGCAAGCCTTCCGCCAGGCCTGCAAGAGGGCAGGGAAGCCCGCAGCCCTCGCTGCTGTCACTAGTGGGGCTACCTCTAAGTCAAGGGTCTCAGCCTCTCAGGCTCTGCTACCACAGCCTCAGCAAAGGCTCTACAGACCTGCGAGAGCTGTGCACCGCCTCCCATCCAATAACTGACCAGAGCTGGGGATAAGGGTTGGACACTCAAGGATGGTCACAAAGGCACTTCTTCCCAGCCATTTCTTTTCTTTTCTTTTTTTTAAATTTTATTTATTTGTTTGCTTGTTGCGTTTGTTTTGTTTATTTATTTATTTATTTTGTGGCTGGCTCAGCCTGCCCTGGTGGTGGGGCTGGTGCAGCATGTGGTGCCGGGGATCGAACCGCAGTGCCTGCAGTTGCCTGAGCTTTCCTTAGCAGGCGCTTTAGACCACTGAACCATCTCGCCGGCCCCAATAAAGCAATTTTCAAGTTATCTATTTCTTCTAAGAGAGCTTTTGTATTTTCTATCTTTCAAGGATGCTCATTTTACTCTTCCCGGCCATTTCTGATGTACCAGCTTCTATACTATGGCCCCCGCTGGGGGACTCCCATTAGGTGTGACTGTCCTGAGCCAGCCAGCCAGCCAGCTGAGCCCGAGTGCCATGTTAAAATTAGGCCCATGGCTCCCTCTAAATGCTAACTGGGGCCAGCAGGTTACACTCAGCTCCGAATTAAAAAAGGCAGGTCCTGCTGCTGCTTCTGCCCAGGCCCTGATAAAACTAAGGTCAGACACAACTCCACAAGGTGGTTTTCACCATTTGAGACCGAGAGGTCACATGCACATGGAGGTCCCCAGGACCAAGTGTGGAAACAAGGCCCGGTTCCTCACACCCCTCAATCCTTGGGGTCCTTACTGAACAGTTAGAATGAAGAGGCCTGGCAGGGACACCAGGGCCCGGGGCTTACTGAGGAAAGAAACAAAAACTGGCCCACTCCTCAGAAACCCACAAGCTTTCTCAGCTGGGAAGGGAGACTCAAAACCCCACCTGCCACAAGATCCTTTGCTGCAAACCCACTCATTCCACAACAGCCCCAGACCACTGCTGGCCAGAGGCTGGTGCAAGGGCAAACCCAGGCACAGGCCAGGGGCCCAGCCCCCGCGGCCAGGCCTCCCCAGCACTCCTCACCTTATAATATTTCCTGAGGTTTTCTTTCTGGGTCTGGTTGATGACAGTGAGAACACGGGCGATGGATTTGCGGACAACTCGGCTACAAAACAAAGAACTTAGTGAGAAATGGGGTAGAACCAGCACTCCCCAAGGTACCTCACTCAGGACTGAGGCACATCCCACTCAGGACAGCAGCAGCACCAGAGCCGCACGCTGCCGTCGACAGTGTCCATGGAGACACCCAAGGCCTGAAAACCTCATCAAAAGCCCGTAGGATAAAAAGCTGATTCCGTATCAATCTGCAGGAGGGGGAGGGGGGGAGTCAGGCCACAATCAAGCACCTCCACCTTCAGGAGTCTCAGGAAAGGTCAGAGGCAGCAGCAGGCTTTATTCAGAGCTGTGCTGAGCAAGCACTGTGTGGGGACAGAGAGGTCACTCTGGAGAGGACTGGTGAACGTGCGCCCAAGGACTCACCATGTTACTCTCCAATGCCCCCCCCACTCATTCAGTCACCTCTGGTCTCCTATAAGACTGTCCTGGAACTAGGTGTGGTGGCGCACGCCTGTAATCCCAGCACTTGGGAGGCTGAGGCAGGAGGATCAGTGTGAGTTCGAGACCAGCCTGGGCCACAAAAGTGAGCTCAATCAAGGCCAGCCTGAACTGCACAGCGAGACCCTGTCTCAAAAAGACAAAAAAGGACTGGTCCTGGGGTAGGGGGCAGTGGGTAGCCCACCGGTGTCAATCTGACATAAGGAATGTGCACCTAGAGGAACCTGCTCCAAACCCTTGTCATTCACCACTACCTTCTGTCTTTACCTGTATAAATTAATTTAAGTTACAAGCTATGCAGAGCGCAAGACACCTACCTCCCCACCAACGGGCTAACGTCAAGTGAGTTCAGTTGGGCTTTTTGTTTGGTGGTACAGGGCCTCGCTACGCAGCTCAGACTTGCAAGGATCCTCCTGTCTCAGTCTCCTCGGCACTGGGATTACTGTCATGTGCCACCAAGACTCGACTTGGGCCAGCTCAGTGTGCCCAGGGGTGGGGCCAGCAGGGTATGTGGTCCTAGGGAAGGAATCCTGGTCCCTGCACTTGCCTAAGCAGGCACTTAGTCTGCTGAGGTATCTTGCTGGCCGCAGTTACTTCTTTCCCATTTTTTAAAAATTTATTTTAACTGATAATTGAATATATTATGTATCTAGATAGTAATACCATAAAATTTTGATAAAACTTATACTATGGGATAACTGAATCAAGCCGTGAACAATTTCATGGCTTCATGTTCTTATCCTATTTTGTAACAAAAGCATTTAAAATCTACTTAGTAATTTTAAAATTTACATTGCCCAGCTAGTCTTTAAAGGCAGCACAGACAGGTCTTTGGACTGTAACCCCAGCACTCCCAAGGCTGAGGTACGAGCGTCTGGAGCTCAACGCCTGGGCTTGTAGTCTGGGCTACGAAGTGAGTTCAAGACGAGGTGCAACTACATAATGGGAAGCGGCTCAAAAGGAAAAACCGGAAGGGTCTCCAGGGACCCCCAGTTTCTTCCAGCCACAAAAGCAGCCTGGTCCCCCACGCAAGCAAGGATGCACCTCGCCGACACCTGAATGGCCACTTCCTGAAGCCAACTTCGGAAGGTCGCGAACGCTTCCGAGGCCACGTGCCCGCCCCAGTCACTCACATCTTGGAGAGCTTGGACGCCGCGCCGCCCGTCACTTTGGCGACACGCAGCTGTGACAGCTCCACCTTCAGGTCGTCCAGCTGTTTCAACAACTCTTCTTTCTTCTTGCCGCGAAGATCCCGAGCCTTAATCTTGGCCTGCACGTAAGGTCCGAGTCAGGAGCCCGGCAGGCAGCCTTTCCAGGCCACGGACGGAAAAAGCCTCCGGCCCGTGGCCTGAGCCCCCGGGAAAAGGAGATGGGAGCTGTGGGAGCGCTGGGCAGCCCCGGGCGGCGCCCCCCATGTCCGAGTGGCAGATGAGATCCCGAGACTTAGTCCACGGTCCCCACCTCGACCCTCGAGCCCTACGGTGCCTGGATGGCATCCGATTCCCTCACGCTCACCATAGTTGCAAAAGTCGCCGCCGCCGCCGCCTGCTCGGAGAGAAAGAGGAAGAGGCGGGACTGACCTTCGCAAGTACTGCCGGGTAACAACCAGTTCAGCCAATGGCACCATGGCGCGGGAGCCAGGCCCCGCCCCTTCCCCTGCTTGGTCTGATAAGGTGAGATTCGTCTTTCCGGCAGTCCCAGCGGAACTCGAGTTAAGTTCTTTGGTTCCCGCGTCTTTCCGGGCGTCCTGGGCCAGCTAGGTGGGTGGGTGTTAGTTATTGAGTGGACGCAGTTGCTGAGGCTGAGGCCAGGGCTGGCAGGGACTGGCCAGAGACGGCACGGGAAGGGCTCGAATTCTTGTTTTTTTGTTTTGTTTTTGCGGGACTAGGGTTCGAACTCAGGACCTTGCACTTGCCAGGCAGGCACTTGTGCCACGGAGCTATCTCCCCGGCCCCTTCCAATTCTTAACATTCAGTCTTGCATTTATTTATTTTGTTTTTTTGTGGTACCGGTGATTTGAATTCAGGACCTTGCGCTAGCCAGGCAGGCGCTTATTCTGTCTCCGCAGCCCCAGTCCTGTATTTGTACATTCATTCATTCATTCATTCATTCGGCAAACCTTGACGATCTCTCAGTCTGCGGCTGGAAGGTGGGCACCGGTGATGTGAGAGTGCGGAGCGGATGAGGAGGGAGGGTTTACAAAGATGCACTGGGTGGTGGTGGTGGTACCAATATCTGATTTGCTCCCTACGCCCTTACCGGCATCTGCTGGCTTGAATCACCATTGTTTGCCATCTGGATCACTGTCTTCATCCGAATGAATCACTTCTCAGCTTTGCGCTTTTGGGAGGTGGCAGTTGAGACAGGATCTCACTATATGGTTCAGGCTGACTTTACGCTTAGTATGTAGTCCAGGTTGGTCTCGAACTTGGAGTGATCTTCCTGCCTCGGCCTCCCCAGTGCTGGGATTATATGATGCACCACCAAGCCGGGTTTGAGCGCGGTTTTTCAATGCGTGGCACCCTTTTTTTTTTTTTTTTTTTTTTTGAGGCAGGATCTCTCTTCTGAAGCACATTGCCCAAGCTGGGCTTGGACTCATGATTTTTTTTTTTTTACTAGAATGAGTTTTTTTTTTTGCGCGGGACCGGGGTTCAAACACACAACCTTGCACTTGCCAGGCAGACACTTGTGCCACGGAGCTATCTCCCCACACCCTTGGACTCATGATTTTTTTGACTCAGACTTTCGCAGTGTCAGGATTACAGGCATGTGCTTATCACACCTGGCCAGGTTTTGGTTCTTGCTTCCATGTGTATTCAATACAGTTGCAAGAGAGTCCATCTTTACGTTCTTGTGGAAGTGGGGCCTCCACTCAGGCCTCACACGTGCGAAGCAAGCCAGCACTGACAGGCATCCCAAGCTCTTTAAATTTTGCCAGCACTAGGTGTTGCTAAGTCACGCAGGCTGGCCTTGAATTTGAGGTGCTCCTGCCTGCCTCCTGAGAAGCTGGGACTGTCCCTCCATGCTCAGCTAGATGGCCCCTTTCAACACAAGCCAAAAGTGGGATTAAGTCATTCTCTGCTGTACTCAGATCTTCCAAGTCTGTCTGTCCATCTGAGTTACGGTTTTGTCTTTTTCCTTTAGCTAAGAAACTCTCATGCCCTGGTTGATTTTTTTTTTTTTTTTCTGTTAACAATCATCGCTGACAATATAAATGGCTTTTAAAACATTTATTTATTTTGGGGGCCAGGGAGATAGCTCCGTGGCACAAGTGCCTGCCTGGCAAGTGCAAGGCCTAGAGTTTGAACTCTGGTCTTGGGAAAAAAATTTAAAAAAAATTTTTTTTTGGAACCAGGAATTGAACTTAGGACCCCGCACTTGCCAAGCAAGTGCTTATTCTACTGAGCTATCTCCCCAGCCCCCAAAGTTTATTTATTTTTGAAAAAAAATTATTTTTCATGTTGGAAACTAAACCCATGGCCTTTGTCCTAAGTGGCCCCTTTCCCATTCGGACAGAGCCTTGCTAAGCACCAGGTTACCCAGGTTGGGTTTGAGTTCATGATGCCCTGTCCCAGCCTCCCAGCGTGCTATGTGAGAGGTGTGCACCACCATTTACTATGTAAAATATAGCTCTAATACTGATTTTTATTTTTTTAGGTACTAGGGATCAAACTCAGGACCTTAACCTTGCCAGGCAGGCACTTACGCTGCTGAGCTGTCTCCCTGGCCTTTGTAATACTGTTTTATATTTTGCCTCCTCCACTGGAATGGAAGTCTCACTGTAAACTGGAATATTTTTCACCATTTATCCGGGGCTGCTTTCATAAATGTAGAATTAGCAGTTTTGGCTTCCTTCTTTTTAACTTTATTACCATCTTTTTTTTTTTTTTTTTTAATGTGTTGGGTACAGGTCTCACTGTGCAGCTGGGACTCTAGTGATCCTGTTTTCAGCCTCCCCAGAGCTGGGATTACAGGCGTGTGCCATCATACCCTGACTTGTGGGGCCGTGCCTTGGGGACACCAGGCTGGCACTGTGCTTGACTACGCAGGTGCTTAGTCCACTGAGCTATCTTGCTGGCTCTTGCTTTTATTTTTTTGAGACAGGTAGTTTAGGTCTCCACCATAGGTAGTTTAGGTTGACCTTCAATTCACCGTGTAGCCAGACTGATCTCATTCTCCTCGCTCCTCCTGCCTCAGCCTGCTGAGTGCTGGGATTACAGATTACAGGCTACTAGGCCTGGCTTCAAATTCCTTCTGACCCGTATGTTCTGGGGATATGAATTTCTGCTGGTTTGTGGCCTGCCTCCTGAGTCCAAAGATTTCTTCCCAGCTATGAAGGCAAAATGTAGGTGGATTGGATTGTTTCTGGGACCTGAGACTTTGACACCTGTTTATGCTATGGCAGTCTGTATCTTTTTTTTCTTCTTCTTGTACTGAGTTGTAGTCTCAGTCATTATTCTTCCTTCCACCTTCCCTCCTTTTTGACAATGTCTTGTTAAATTGCCAGGGCTGGCTTTGAACTTGTGATACTCCAGCCTCCGCCTACCAGACTGTTGAGATTACAGGCATATATCACCTTGACTAGCTTGAGAGTCAAGTGTTTTTAGCATCTAGGTTGGGTTTCATCACTCTGGCAGTATTTTCTGGTCTACAGACATTTCAGTGTGAAGTATGCGAGGGGTTGGGAAGACAGCTCGGGCACAAGTGCCTGCCTGGCAAGTGCAAGCTTGGTCTTGAGTTTGATCCCTGGTTCTGGTGGGGGGAGGGGGGGGAGTCCAGGCAAGTATGCAAAGCAATAAAGACAGGTCACTTTTCATTTTTTTTTTCACCTAAAAAGACCATCAGAGGAAAAGTAATGAAAATAGTTTCCCTACACCGTTGTTTGAGTAGACCTATTTTAGCCTAGGACTGTAAACTGGAACACTATTCACCACTTTATCTGGGACCAAGGTCAATCACAGGAATAGCTCAGGAACACAATTGTGGCACCCAATTGTGCTAAACTCTGCCTTTTCCTCAGATTCTGGGAGTTCTGCATCCTAAAATATGCCGGTCCATTTATTTAGGCCAATTTATTGAGGC
>PVKN010029518.1:0-12976 GCA_004027915.1 Capromys pilorides
TTGGAGAAGGGGGAGTGGCTTCTGAAAGAGAATTTTGGGAAGAAGGTGAGCTCTGAAGGGAATTGTGGGAAGAAGGTGAGCTGCGAGCCAGGCTAGGTAGGAGGCCTGCATTCACCTCCGCCATATTCAGAGATTTACAAAGGAAGTAATTTGCATTATGCTGTTGAGATAGCATCTAATATTTTGGGGGTCTGGTACTTCAGCTCTGATGTGTAATCTTTCAAGCCTCAGGAAGTCATAGCCTCTTATCTCGAGACTCAATCCCAGCTGACACCGTGGAGCATTGGCTCTTCATCCTGTTATCAGGGAAACACGAGTGCCATCTTCAAAAATTACCACCAGCACCTTGGCTAGACAAATACACACTGCTTAAGGCCAATTGAAAGGATAAGATAATGAGGGCCGGCGAGATGGTTCAGTGGTCTAAAGCGCCTGCTTAGGAGGGCTCAGGCAACTGCGGAGACTGCAGTTCGATCCCCGGCACCACATGCTGCACCAGCGCCACCACCAGGGCAGGCTGAGCCAGCCACAAAATGAATAAATAAATAAAGAAACAAACAAACACAACAAGCAAACAAATAAATAAATAAAATTAAAAAAAAAAAAAAAAAAAGAAAGGATAATGAGAAGTCCTAGCCAGCTCTGTATCTTTCAATATGAGGGAATAGGGTCAGGCTCAGTCAAAATTGAGACAGCCGCTTTTCTTTTAAGGAGAGCTGCTCAGACGGTCCTCCACAGAAAGAGATAAGAAAGATAAAAGAAGTCATTATTAACGCCAAAGACACGGAGAAGTGTGATGGCTGATGGGTCAGGTAGATCCTCTGGCCTGAGACAAAGAAACCTGAGGCCTTTATGGACTTTATTGGGGTGGAGTTTGAGGGGGATGTTTAGAAATATTTGAGGAGTTGATTGGGGTCTTCCCTGAGGTGACAGGAAAGGTGAAAGGAAATTGCACCTTGGGCTGGGTTGGAGAAGAAGGGGGCGGTGGTCCCTGGGAGATAAACTCTTGCTGTAAGGGCTTCAGCTGTGCTAGATGACCAACATAATAATTCAGCAATTCTTAGTAGGGCTAGAAGCTACCAGCTGTTTCAGCAACTGCTTTCTGTTTTGTGGCATCCACCTCTCGATGACATCTGATGGCCCCTAGACTTTGTGCTCTTCACCTGTTAGAAATTCCACAGCCCACTTTTAGGGTAATGGGCGATATGCTTTAAAATAGATGCAAATAATAAGGAAATAAGTAGCAGAGATTAACATGTGGCTATCATTTGCAGTGTTTTTTTTTTTTCCTTTCTTTCTTTTTTTGAGACAGGGTCTCACTATGCAATTCAGGCTGGCCTTGGGCTCACTTTTTGTAGCCCAGGCTGGTCTCGCACTGATCCTCCAGCCTCAGCCTCCCAAGTGCTGGTACTACAGGTGTGTGCCACCACGCCCAGCTGGAATATGCATTTAAATCCAACACTGTCAAAGTAAAATGTAATGAAAGCTCTCCGTTCATCCTGTGTCCAGAAACAGGGATTCCAAGGTGAAATGTGCCCAACCTACAGGCAGACCGGCCTGGCTGAACAGTGATCTCTGCAATGTTCTCAACGGCATTTGCTTTCCCCACTGTGGCGGCTTTTGTATTTTGAATGTCTTCATTTCAGGACCTGGCAGAAACCACTTCTTTTGTGAAAAGATTCCAAGATATGCTTCTTTCATGTAAGTGCATTCCAGATGAACTTACCAGTTCAGGCCTGTTGGATGTTTGCCTCCTCGCCCCTTATTCATGGTTCTACAGTTATGACCAGACATTTTCTTTCTAAGCCTTTGATTATTTGGAGAGCATTGACACTCAGGGAAATTGTCACTCCTCCAACCTCTGTGTCTCCACCAAACTTAGGAAAGCCTGTTTTATATGGCAGCTTAGTGCTTTACTTTATAGATTGCAAATCTTGGTAATTACAGGGCCTGTCGCAGAGAGTCAGGCATAGTGGATAGGAATTCTGATTCTGTCACATACCAGCTGAGCCACCTTGAGGGGTCCCTTAATCTGCTGGTGGGCTTCTCTTTCTTTACTTCTGAAATGGGGAGCAGTTGGATGTTGGGGGGTGAAGATGTGGAAAACGGGCCTCAAGCCTGGGGATGAGGTTGTGTTTGTCCATGAGATGGATGAAGCCCCTCCCCTGAAGGCACTGACCAGGGCAAGCTGCACAAGCTGTGCAGCTTGCCCTGAGAGAAGAGTGTCTGCCTTTCCTCAGGGTGTGAGGAGTACAAAGAGCTCACTGTGTCCATGTTGAAAGAGGAGCTGGAATTTCAGGGGGAGCTGGCCAAGGAGAGTCCAGGTTCAAGGCTTAGGTGAAGAGCAGGTATCTGTCCCAGGAGGGTGTGATGCTGTGGAAGGGAGACGGCCTGTGGTAGAATACAGAGCTTTTTGTGCAAGGAGAGGTGCTGGAATGTACAGGAGAGGCACAGAATTAGACAAACGGGATGGATGTGGCTTACTTCCGCCTCCGAATTCTCCATTAAATGATCTGATCTATCAATAAGATGGAGACAGATGCTGGGGTTGGAATAACAGCAATGGGGCTGCTAGCTCTGTGTCCTTACCTAAATTTACTCTAGTTTACTGCAGGTAAGCTACCTGTGAGCTCACCTGTTAAAAAAGAAAATGTTGACCATGGGTGTGTCAGAGGATTCTCTCGCATAATGCAATGCAATTTTTATTCATAATTCTGTTCCTCCCTACAGCTAGCTGTCTTTGTAGTATGATCTATCTTGTGTCATTCCAAAGAGCCGCTGTTGTGGTAGTTGATACATTGTGTCAACTTGAGGAAGCTTGGCTGGATAGGCTGGGCTGGTTCAGAGACTGTGGGGGCCTCATCCTGCAGGATGCGGAGGGCCTGCCCTGGGATGTGATTGGTTCCACTCCCAGGACCAGACAGGCCACCCCAGAGTGACTCAGCACAAAGAGTAACTAAGACAACTGTCCTTCCTGACCTCAGTGGTTTTTTTGTTTGTTTGTTTGTTTTGTTTTGTTTGTTTGTTTTGGTCTTTTTGATACAGGGTCTTGCTATACAGTTCAGGCTGGCCTTGAGTTCATTTTTTGTAGCCCAGGCTGGCCTTGAGCTCACACCAAACCTCCTGCCTCAGCCTCCCAAGTGCAGCTCCCAGCCGTGCACCACCACCCCTGGCATCAGTGCTAATTTTTCCTTTTAGCTGTAAATCTACATCACAAACACTGGTTGTTTTTTTTTTGTTTGTTTGTTTGTTTTTCTGCTGGCTCAGGACATCACAAACACTTATGCAAGACCTCCATCCCTGGCTTTTTTGGTGGCGGCTGCGATGCGCTTGGTGGATGGGGGTGGTATAAGGCTCTGGACTTGAACCTAAGTCAGGAGCTAAAAGGTCAACTTTTGAAGCAAAGATAGTAACAGCCCGATAAACTGCACACTGCTGCCCCCTACCCTCTGCCACGAGCCAGAGCAAGTCACACAGCTTGCACAGAATTTCGCTTCCCATGCAGGCACTTGTGCCATGGAGCTATCTCCCCAACCCCTCTTATATAATTTTTATTTGTGCCCCTCTGTAAATTGTATGTCTTTTTATTCTCTAGGCTAGAATAAAACATGGCCTCCTGTTCTTAGCCTTCCCAGCCCTGGAATTACAGGCGCACACCACCATGCCTGGTCTTGGAGTCTTTTTAGAGCCTACTGATATTGTGTAAATTTTTATTTTCATCTCTCGGTTTTATTTTACATCGTGCCTGTCTCTAAGCCTGCGCATTCATCCGTCTTTACCTGGCACAGGACTGCCTGCGCTAACCTCAGGGACAGGGTTAGGCTGTGTACAACAGCAGGGATGAGATTCACAGCCGTAGCCCAGCAGCCAGCCCTGGAGAGAGAAGGAAGTTTCCAGCCGGAGAAGCCCAGAGGCTGCCGCACGACCGCTGTGCCATCTGTGGATCAAAGACAGTTTCACCTTCGGAACCTGACTCAGGCAGCGGTGTCAGGTGAGGACTGAGCACATGGGGAAGATCCTCTTCCAGGGGCTCAGTGAAGCCCGCCAGGCCCCATCTGTGAGGCCATAGCCTGAGGCTTCCTGACACAACTCTCTTGGTGAGCTCTGAACGCACGTGCACAGAGGTGCTTCTGACCACACTCTTCACGCTGGCAGGTGTGGAATCTCTGACGAGCTCTTTCTGATTTTGGAGCTGAGACATTAAGATGGTTTTCTTCAGAAGAGCCACACATCAGCCTTGGCCAACACGAATCCCAGTACCATCCATTTACGTCACCAACACCTACCTTTCTTCTCATGTCTCTTTCTAAAGTACTCAACGCTCTCCCTCTACCCAAACCCCACTCCAACATCAATGCCTCTGAGTCCCAAGTGCTAACACTGAACACGCAAGTTCACTGTCATTGGCCCACACAACCCTCCATGTCAACGCTCAACCATGAGACCCACCCGAGCTCAGCACCTGACAGAGCAGCGCAGTCTGCCCGGTGGTTCTTTGCACCTCCCGCCCTGCTGCTGCGCTGCTGGTACACTTACCTCATCCCGTCCCTGCTCTTGCCCCAACTGGCTCTTGCTGTCATCTTTAAATAAACACTCCTCCTCATGACACAATGGTCTGTTTCCAGTATAATTAAAAAACTGCTCATATTTACTGGGTACTCAAAACCAGTCACACACTTGCTATGCTATCCTTCTGTCACCTTGTAATTCACTGATAGAAGCAGATCAAAGGCTGTCTACAGCCAGTGCCTTCTGCGTCATTCACTCGACACCCACAATCCTGAGTGGCCCTTCCACCTTTCAGATCTAGGGTAACTGAAGCCTAAAGCCATGAAGATCTCCATGTTGGTTGAAAAAGCTATGAAACTGTACCCAGCTTCCCTTTGTTCTCATTAATCTCATGCCTCCTGCTGTTACTGAATTCACAGGCACTGAAGAACTTGGTAAGCCAGGAGCTGAGGAAATAAGCTTTCCACAGTTTTAGGCTGGAGGACTCCCTAGTGAACCAGCTGTTTCATTCAACTGTTGTAATCAACTTGTTGTGGGCCCATAATCAATATAGGAATCCAAGTAGCCAATCAACATTTGAAGGTCTTTTATCAGCTGAGCTCAGTGACCCTCAGCATGGACACCTGTTTCAGTGTTCAAGTGAGCATTCTTGAGAAGAGAGCATGAAGAGTATATAAGGAGAAAGAAAATATGTAATACATCCTATGAGGATAGCTGTCATTTTGGCTCTAGCTCTTCAAGGTCAGTGAGGACTCAGGACATAAGAGAACCTGTGCTGTAACATCCTATAACTCAGTGGTTTCCCAAATTTTCTGTTCAAGGAGATTATGGGACCTCAGAGGAAAGGATAAATGAAGTATAGTGTGTCTAGGGAGAGTTACCTAGGGAGAAAACATTCTCTTAGGCTTTCACAGAGAGCAAACTGGTCAAGCAATGGCCATGACTTGTCCTGATGGCTGACCCTGGCAACAGTTCTACAAAGCACTGTACATGGTTCCAAAGTTAATCCTGAGGGGATTTGACCCTGGAAAACACAAAAGATGAATGTTTTGCTGTACAGGTCTGGCCTTAACTTCCCCTTGATCACCCAGCAGAAAAGCTTAATTATGAGGCATAAAACGCAGAGCTAGATTAGTATGATGAGCTGTAAGAGGCTTAAACCAACAGCCTCCAACATTGCCAGTTTCATCAGTAACCCACTGCAATTATAGAACATTGGGCTATGTATACACTACTCCCTCTTAGTACAAAGAGAGGAAAATTTTTTTCTTTTTTTCCTTCCCTACTAATATGGATTACAAAATTTATCACGTCTATACCCTGTGTTCTGTATAACTACTATGAGGACAACAATATTCAATGTATCATTTATTATGAATGTACTACCAATGTGTTTTGAAAGAAGAAAATGTCCAAGTAATTAATTATGCTTAGTTACTGTCAAAATATATCTTTGGCATTTTAACCACACACACAAAAAATAAACTCAGGAACTGCTCATTTTCTATGTTTAAAGAAAATACAAGCCCACCAATATTTTAAATATATCAGCTAAAAAAATGCTGTGATCTCATCTCTCCCCAGTCACAACTCTGGAGGGGTCTCCAGGTAGGCTGGCTGGGGACTGCTTCTGCGCATGCTCCTATGGGGCTCTGTCCTCAGGCTTCCTGGAGATGTGGACCCATCCTCCCACTAAATTAAGAAGACCACAAAACCCATAAGAACTTCATAAGCTGCTGTCTGAATGTTTCTGGTCAAGGGGAGCTCATTGTCCAAGGTCAAGAAATGTGACATTACTGAAAAATGAAACTTAGGAGTCCCAGCTGCACTGTGGACATCTCTGGAGATCTGCAGTTGCCACAAAGGTCTTCCTGAAAACTTTCTCAGGATCTTCATCTGCCTCCACATTCTGTTCCTAACACACCGAGGCTACTCGCCCCCTCCCCCCCCATAGAATTGTGCCAAAGGGCTGAAGCTCTGCCTTGTGGATCAGATCAGGGGCCCTCCCTTGGGAAAGCTGCAGTTCTACCTCCAGTCACTAGGTGCTGTGAGCTTTGCATCTGGCAGATAATACTTCTGTGAGTGCTCAGAATGAGGTTGTTTCTGACTCAGTACATCCTGAACAACTTTTATTTAAATTATTTTACTTTCCCACTAATCAATCGTATACATGCATCAACTATAATATAACAGCTTATTCAGTGCAGAAAAACTTAAAGATACAAAAATAAAAACTGAGCACTATAATCTGGAAACACTAATGAGTGAGTGAAGTTTTTCTGCTGTCACCCTGGCACTTGCAGTCTAACAGGACTTGTGTGCAATCACATTTCCTGATTCATTGGTTTGGGACTTAGGTCTATTTACCACACACACATTAGGCCATCAGTTGATTCATATTTTTAAATTTATGTTTAAAAAATTTTAACCATTCACCCAACTTTGTGGTGAATAATCAAACTGAAGAGTGCAGTCCTCAAAATTTAACTCTTTCATGCCTTGTCTTACAAAACTCCTTGCAGTTCCGATTTATTATGTTTATTGGCTTTGATATATTTCCATAAAAGTGTTACATAGAAACAGAAATGATTATCAGAACTGCTACTATTTTCCTTGTGTCTCCAACCAATGAAAGCCAGTGAGGCCCTGGGGAGCAGGAACTGCAGGCGTGCTGTACCCTGCTTAACAGACCCCCAGAAGCAAGCTGAGCCTAGGTGTGCAGCTACCTCAGCCCTGTCCTGGAGGTCCTGGTCACCTGAGGCCTCACCACAACCACTTTTGGTTTTTTCAGCCACGACTCACCCCAGACCCATGAGCTTCTGGGGCTGAGTCTCATCTGTGAGGCCAAGTGTATCCAATGGGAAAACTCAGAATCTGTGACAGGGCGGCACCCATCCCTTGACAGTTAAAAGTAGGAGAGGGGTTCAGTCACCTCAGTCAGGCTGTCAGTCCTTCCCCATGAAGCTGCTGGACATGACAGGATATGTGAGCCTGGAAGTAAGCATCTCTTGAAAAACAGTTCAGATTACCAAGTGATGCCAACACTGGTCTAGCATTCTGTCCTGAGAGTTGGTGAACAATTGCTTTCATTCCAGGTGAACTCAGATCTCAGTCCTGCAACAGCCAAGCTATCCTGCTCTGACTTTTGTTCTGATAAAACAAGTCTTTGTAACTTCTGTCAATCTCTTCATCCTCATTTCAGCATTTCTCTCAGAAGGGTTTCAATAAGCTGTGTCTGCCCACACAGTTCCCTCAGATTCTGCATCTAGAGAAAATCACGTCAGTGACACTGGTTACCAAGGTGAGGGAGGATGAAGAATGAGAACACACATACAGCACATATATACATACATGCAGATGCATAAAAACCCCATACACACCCACAATTCACATACACATGCATGCACACTCACACAGAAGCACTATAGTCACTGCACCTGAGAGATGAGTGCTTCCAACAATGTAGAGAAAAACTATAGCGACTGAACTCTTCAAATGTAGCTCCCCACAGTTTGATCTCCAGACCATGTCTCCAGCTCAGCAACTAAACAGAGGCCATCAACACCTGACTCTCTGGTGTAGCTTTTTTAAGGGACAAATGCAAACAGAGACAGGAGAGGTGTCTTGCACGGTATCCTTAGGTAAATGATGGGCCAAGTAGTCCTCATTCCAATGTAAGAAATGAAAACTTGTAAGAATCCAGTGTGCTTGTAGAAGAGTTAAAATTTTTCTCTAAGAAAGGCAAGAGAATACTGCTATGTACTTTAAAACAATGGATTTCACTGCATATAAATTAAATCTCAATTGTAGAGAGTGGCCAGTCCCTGGGGAATGACTCTTGCTTCCTTGTTATGATTTGTATCTAGGAGTCCCCCCCCCCAAAAAAAAAATCCTCATAGAGTCACTGGGGCAACTTCTAGAGTTTGTGATTTATTTATGATCTACAGCTGGGTTTATGGGTCTAAGTACTGCTGGGATTATTGGTGTGAGTGCGACACCCACCATGGGACAGATACCCTAAAGGCAATGGAAGGAAAGGAGAGAGGCTCGCCTCTGCCCCTGTTGCCACTGCTCCACTCTTTTGCCTTTTTTCTTTGCTGTTTTCCACCATTATGAACTACTGCCCTCTGCCCTGTGCCACTTTGCCTTGGAGCCAACTGAGTATGGACTGAAACCTTCACTAACTGTGAGCTAAATAAACCTTTCTTAATTTTGGGTGTCAGGTATTTTGTCCCAGCAACAAGAGAAAAGTAACTGAGACAGCCCTCCCGCCTCAGGACTTTCATGTGCCATCTCCTCTGTGCAGATTCTCATGTCTGTACCCTCTCAGTTCCCTGCTTCTTCCCACCAAATCTGACCTCCAGCATTTTACTTTGCTTTGGAAGTATTTGCTCTCTGCAGTTGAGAACCATGCGTGTCTATATCCGTGTGCGTGACTCTGTGGGTGTAGGCACCACTGCAGCCTGTTGTCTCCTGGGTAACTGACCAGAATGGAACTTGTGATGAGACCCACCTCTCTCCCATCCTTGGTGGTGGACATAAGAGAGCATCTTTAAGTACATTGAGACACCTGGGGACATCCACACCAGAATCTATATTGTCCTTGAGACACAGGGCCCATACCTTGGCTCAGGAATCTGGTACATTCTCTCCATCTATGAAAGGTAATGTGTTTCATTCATTCCTAAGCCATTCAGGTCAAAAATACCAATAAGACACAAACTATTCCCTACACTTCAAAGCATTCCATTGTACTCCTTGGCATCTATCTCCTTCCCTTTGGATGCCCCTAGGCCAGGCCATAGTGATGCGGATTCTGACACTAGAGTTTTTCCTCTTCTAGAAAGAAATAAAAATGCAATCACAGAGTATGTAGTATTTGGTGCCTGCCTCCTTCCACTTAGCATAATGCCTTTATTCCTCCATGCTTTGGAACATATTGGTAATTCATTCTTCTTGATCCCTGACTACTATTCTATTGCATGACTGTATTGCCATGTGATTGTTCATTCACCACTTTCTATGCATTTCAGTAGTGTCTAGCTTTTTGGCAACTGTAAAGAAAGCCACTCTACTGGACAAGAATGAGGCAGTGTGGGCCCTCAGAACCCATAGGTAAGCAGGCACTTGCCCTAGGGGCTGTGCTGGTTCACCTCTCCCCCTTCCCAGGCTTCTGGTTAGGGCTGTGGCTGTGGCAGGTTGCTGCGGGAAGCCCAGGGCAGCCCAGACTGAGCAGCTGCTAACACAGAGCAGAACTTACCCACTCTTGCTCCTGCTGCTATTGTACCACAGCTCTGGTGGTGAGTGAGTTTGGAAATCACCAGCCAGCCACACACGCACACCTGCACGCCATACAGCGTGGTACTGGAACAAGTTTTCTCCTCAAGGATAAGCTGAAAAAGTGTCTGGCACTGCTCCTTGCTCAGTAGACCTGCCTTTCATTGCAACCCCATGTACAGAGAGACTAACGTTTAGTCTGGTTCAGTCAGCACCAGAAGTTGCAGTTGACTGCCTGCCTCAGTTCAGCCAAATGCCAGACACACAAAGGGAGACGCTGCCCCTCACCAGCCTCTTGGCCATCTGGTCAGATCAGTTTTCCTGCCTCAGCTCTGCAAACCACTGCAAATCCTCCTTAAGCCAAATAGTGAGTGAGGTGACAATTCATGCTGTAACTGGCTCTTTTAAAAATGAGATCTGATACAGAACACAAAATGTGCTTGATGACGTTCCCCAGCAGCTCCCTTGCTTGCATTTTCCTCTTCACGGTAGTAACTGAAGTTTTATTCACAGACTACAGCACACAGCTCTTTAGTGCAGGGCCTGCTGGGTTTTTACAAAAGCAAACCATCTCCTGGGTCAAGTGATAGAAAACGCCCATGTGCTCGGAAAATCCAGGAGTCTTTGGCAGTGGATCCCCACCTGGGTAACCCACGCTCTGATTAAAGTTTTTCTTCTTGAAATTACCAAAGGTGACAAATACCGTACAGGTTTTTGCATAGTTTGTGTGTTTATTAGTAAACACACATAATGTTTTGGGATGCATCTATGTTTTCCCAGGTTCAGCGTTCTGGTGTCGGCGATGCGTGTGGTTCCAGTGCCTGAGTGGTTGCTGACGATGGAGGACTGGATGGAACCAATAGCCACTCAGTGTACGAGGGTGCTGAGGAGCCTCCTGGGGGCCTTTTTGTGGCCTTGTGCATTCAGTTTTATTTTTGAGCATAGACTTAGACATGGAATTAGTGTGTCATGGAGCAGGTGTACTTCAACCTTCATGGAAAGCTGCCAGACAGTTTTCCAGAGCAGACACACTGCCTTGCTCTGCGAGCAGCAACAGGACACACGGTTGCTCAAATTCATGCCAGTGAGAGGCCTTTCAGGGTCCCTTAAACATTCCCATGTCCTGGCAGACGGGCAGCAGTTTATCACGGTATTTATATCATGGTTCTGAGTCAGCAGTGTTGTGGAGGGTCCTCTCTCCCACCTTCAGCCATGAAAATCTCCTTTGTGAAAAGACGCTGCTCCGGTGTTTTCGTCCACTCTCTTTCTTGATAATCCCCTTTAAACGTCCTGCAGAGCACACACTTACATGCGTCACACAGCGCAGGAGGCAGCGCGGAGCGTTTCCACATATTCCAAGCACACTTCCCCCCACTTGGCAGCTCACTTTAGGATGGTGCATCCCCCACCCCCGCAATGGGCGCGCACCAGAGAGAGAGAGAGAGAGAGAGAGAGAGAGAGAGAGAGAGAGATCATTACACAAAGTCTGTACTTATACAGGTTTCCTGGTTTCACCCAGTAGTCTGTTCCGGATCCCACCACCCAGGCGGCCCCATCGTGCCACTTGCCCTGTGTGCTTAGGCTCCTTGTGACTATCACACTTCCTCAGACTTCCCTAAACTGAGCTGCACTGGATGAGAGCCTGGTAGCTTGTCCCTGGACTGTCATTTGCGTGATCCCTTTTTCTTCCTTAGGATGGAACTGCAGATTTGGGGAAGTAAAGGACCACAGTCATCACATTGTATGAGAGACCTCTGTCATCACCTGGGCTCGGGGTTGCGCACATTGTTCCCAGTCATCAGTCGGTGGAGCTTCCTTTGTTGGGAAACAGACAGCGAGAGGCTGCCAAAGTGAGGTTTTTAATGACAACATCCATACCTCTGAAGAAACAATGGTACTTCAGTTTCTGTAGTGTAGTGGTTATCACACTCACTTCCACGTGAAAGGTTCCTGGTTCGAAGCCAGGTGGAAACACAGTGTTCTGTTGCAGTTCTAAGACTGAACCTTTGAAGCATTTACATGTTGAAGCACCATTTCCTAAATATCATGGTGTTTTTATTGTTTTTTGTTTTTACGTCCTGAAAACAGTCTGTTCTGTTGTGAGGATGGCGTTTACCCGAAGGTGACTGTAAAATCAGTTTGAGAGTGTGGAGGGTTGTTGCCAGGGGAAGCATAGCAGCAGGGGTGGCCTCAGGTACTAGGACCTGGTCACTCCGCACAGCACGCTGCTCTCTTTGAGATGCTGGCGTTGGTCTGGTGGTTGATTGGTGAGGTACAGGTTAGCATGAGATGATGACAGAAAACTCACTGCTGTGTTCCACGTCATCAAGTGGGACCCTGGGAGGCATGAAACATTGCCCTGGGAATTGGAAATTGACTAGAGGAACAACTGTGTTATGGCTTAGGAAGAGCTGTGAGAACAAACGCACGGCTTGTTGCTGTACACACGTGGAATCTGCGGTCCTACTGGCCACAGCTGGTGCGGCTGGGGTCTGTGCACACAGAGCCAAAGCTTGTGAGGTCAGTCAGTGTGCAGGCCGATGTGCTCGGGGAGCTCAGGGGTGCTTGTGACTCAGCCCGGATTTCACTTCACTCTTTAGCAAGAGAACCAATACTCATGTTATTGCTCCTGAATTTCAAACAGTCATAGTAAATCTCAAGCACAGGAAGTAACCTCTGCGAGAAGAGCCTCACTTTCAAAATAGCAAAATGACCCCCAGATGTAGCTCCTTCCTCCATGTTCCAGCTTCTTTTCAGCTTCATCTATTCAGACTGAAACAGCAAAAGAAGCCTGTCCACTGGTTGAACTTCACTAAAAGAAAAATGCTTTAATGTTCTAACCATCAATATTTCTTGCAAATGTCCTACTACTTGTATATCTAACATATCAAAGCTTAGTAAAGTAGGGAATTGGATTCTCCCAAACAGACATTGGTGCCCAGCATTATTTAGCTTTTCAATGACATATCCCTGTGAATGTTTTCATGTGTACTGGAAAGCAGCCACGTGCTACTGTTACAACAGTTGCAAGGCTCACTCATCCTTTATTCTCTCCCATAAAAAAAACAAACCAAAAGACCTGCAAAAGATTAATTCTTTGGACCAAAACATGATTTTTTCAAAACATGATTTTTTTTGTTTATATTTTGAGTCTGTTATTTCCCCTTTCATTTAGTTTTTTTTTTTTTTA
>PVKN010029519.1:0-12998 GCA_004027915.1 Capromys pilorides
ATGGTTCAGTGGTCTAAAGCGCCTGCTTAGGAGGGCTCAGGCAACTGCGGGGACTGCAGTTCGATCCCCGGCACCACATGCTGCGCCAGCGCCACCACCAGGGCAGGCTGAGCCAGCCACAAAATGAATAAATAAAAAGAAACAAACAAACACAACAAGCAAACAAATAAATAAATAAATAAAATTTAAAAAAAAAAAAGGAGCTTTAAAGTGGATGGAGAGGTCATGTCTTAGCAGCTATATGGTCCTACAGAAGGATGGACCCCTAAATCCCCAAGGTAAGTAGATGCTCTAATAGAACAGTTAGACATAAGCCTACCTTGTCTTTGCCTCAGGTGTTCCAGAGTGGTCAGTCGATGCCCACCCCCTAGCCTGCCTTCCGAGAGCCTCAGACCAACACCCAAGTATTATGGAGATACATTCTGGGAGAATCTTACCCAAAGATCCAGGTGAGTAGAAACAGGAAATGGAGGCTAACTGGAACTCTGAACACCAGACACATTGCTAGGTGAGGTCATCAGAGAAACAGTGTGTGTGTGTGTTATTCGCTCTGACTCTGGACCCATTTTTGTGCCTCATAGCTCTGTCTGGATGGAGGAACAGTACATCCCACCCATGTCGGTATGATATACTATGCCTTTCAACATTTTTGTGCTAAAATTGCACCTAATGCCTTCATGTCCCCAGCTGTCCTTTCTTTTTTTTAATCCCTTTTTTTTTTTTTTTTTTTTTTGGTCTTTTTGAGACAGAGTCTCGCTATGCAGTTCAAGCTGGCCTTGAGCTCGCTTTTGTAGCCCAGGCTGGTCTTGAACTCACACTGATCCTCCTGCCTCAGCCTCCCAAGTTCTGGGATTACAGGCATGCACCACCACACCTGGCTATTTATCCCTTCTTTCTGGTGTTTCTCAAACACTGCCCAGACCCTCCTTCCTGGGACTCAGGCATCATGTCTTTTCCATTTCATGTCTGGGCTTCCTAAGACTCCTGACCCCCCAAATTCAATCCAAGCTTCCCCATTAGATTTTCTAGCTCTTTTTGCTCATTTTCTGGCACAGAGAGCCACTGGTTGCTCCCAGCCTGGCCTATATCCTCCTGAGGGGCTCCCACCCCCTGAGATGCTTTGCAGAAAAAAGAGAAGGAGGCCCAGAATGGACAGAACACAACAAGGATCTGGGGGCATCCCAGCCCAGGTGAGAGCTGTTGCTTACCACCTAGAGGACCTGAGGAGGCGCCAGAGAGCCATCGATGAGTAAGGAGGGGTCCATCTGGGCTTTGGGAGCCCAGCAGGGTTGGGGCAGGATGGTTTCAGCTAAGCAAAGGACAATTTTGAGAGAATTAGAGATTATTTGAAAAGCAGTCATGGGCTTGGGTACAACTGAAACAAAGTTTCTATAATGTGGCAAGAGCAACTGATGGGAAATGAGCCCCATGAGCAAGGAGTTGAAACTGGATTATTAAATGTAGGCAGGCAAGTAATACCATAGAACTAGAGGAGCTAAGGGTCACCTCTGGGTGCTTGGACTGAAAGTACTTCAGTCTAGGGGGAACAGAAAACTGCGACTGGTAAATTGAAGATTACATGGCAACATCCTAGGAGCCCAATAGGAAATATCTCAAAACAGAAAGAGGAGGAATAAGAAATACAGGAAGCCTGGGCCTGCAGGCATATTTCCCCTAACCCTAAAATCTCCACAGACTCAAGAAGGCCCAGTGGGGCACCTCTGAAGCTGCAACTGAACCACTGGAGCTTCATCAAGAGGGCTGTGGATTCCTCAAGACCAGTGAATACCCTGATGTGGAAACGGAGGAATCAACCTGCCCACCACAGGAAGAGGAGCATTTTATCACTCCTGGTGGGGCCCAGGTATGGCTGGAGAGCACTTCTATAGGGTCATGGTGATGTAGATCCCTGCTCTTGCACAGGGAAACAGAAGTCAAGTACCAGGTTGTATAGCTGGAGATGAGACAAACAAAAAGTAGGTGAGGGCCAGCAACTTAGGGGAAAGCTGTTTGAATTAGGACACCTACACAGAGCTGTATTTTTCCATCCTTTTTTTTTTTTTTTTTAATTTCTCAAATACAGTTGCTGTGGTCTCCTTGGAGTCCCCTAGGCCAGGAGGGCGCTTGCACTTCCAGGCAGCAGAGCTCTGTGGTCTACAACACTGTCACAGCCAGGAGGAACCCTGCCCACTATCCCTGGGGGATGGAGTTGGAGTCGGAAGAGTTAGGAAAACACCATCCAAGACATCCGTGATATTTTAAAGTGCCCAAAACCTGTTCCATCACCAGCACTGTCCCGTCGTTAGCATCAAAGAGGTTCCCTTTTCTTTGCCTCTCCAACTGCTGTTCCCATTCTCCAGACTAGGCATTCACAGCTCCATTGGGCTCCCACTTCAGTCGACCTTCTCACAGGAATGCCCAAGCCCAGTTTTCCACTAAGCCTGCTTCAGGTCTTGTGTTCTTATTTGTGTTTTCTGTTATTAAAGTGCAAGCAAGTAGAGCTGGGAGTTTTCTTTCTCTCTTCGAATCAGTAATGAAGAGGTTAAGCAGAATGTGCAGGCACTCCTTTCACCTTATGCAGGACCCTGCTGTAGAGAAGTCGAACTGCGTCCCCAAAGTCAAGGAGCCTTGTTAGAGGCTAGAAGCGTCGAGTTTCTTGCAGTCTCTGTCGCCCCATTCCATCCTCCCAGACTGGAGTCACCGCAGTCGGAGCTTCCGCCATTGGGACCTGGACTCGGCCCCTCAGCAGCACAGTCCTTTAGGGACTTCCAAGCGGGCTGCCTTGCGGCCTGGCCCAGGGGCCTGGGAGCAGAGTTCCTCAGCGCAACCCTCCCCACCCCACGTGCGCTAACCCCAGGTCCCCTTCCCGACTCCCATCCCCTTAATTGGGAGGCCACGCCCCGTGCGCAGTGACGTCGGACGCTGCTGTCAGCCGGCGCTGGGGGGGGTCGGTGTGGGGTAGAATGGCCGCTGCCGCCGTCACCCGCGGGACCCCGGGAGGTAAGCGCCAGGGCCTGTCGCCCGCCTCTCCGCCCCCGCGCCAGGGGGCGCAGCTCCACCTGGTCGGGTCTTGGAGCGCGGCGCCCAGGACCACCGTCCCTTCTCCCGGGTCTCCTCCCCGCTTCCGTCCTCCTCCCCCGCGCCAGGGGGCGCCGCTCGGCGCAGGGCCCTACGGAGGTCCTGTGCGTGCTGGGAACTGGCCCCGAGACCCCTGCACCTGGCACCCACGCTTCCTCTCACCCGTTGCCGGTTTGAGAGGAAACTGCTTGAGGCTTTTCCAGAACATCCCCGTGTGCAGAAAGGACCCTCCCACCTCAGAGGTTCTCCCGGGACCCCCGCCCTGTCATGGGGACCTCCCCGAGTCCCGTGTGGCTCCCTGGTCTCCAACCTAGATCCCACTCCCCTCTTCACCCCGACACTCTGCCTAGCCTGGACTGCGCACCTGCGCCCTGGGGCGGAGTCCTTACCCCAACCCCAGCCCGACGGAACGGGCTGGCCGAGCTAGTCGGGGCCTCCTCCCCTCTGCATCCCTGACACCTGGTGGAGCCCGCGCGGAGAGACTCCTCAGCTCCCATCTGTTTCCCCAGAAAGGCTGGGGCTCCGGCAGGAACCGGAGCGGTAGACGGAGGTAGGGGAGGCAGAGGTATTTGAGAAGATAGGTGCTGGTAGGCAATGAGGACGGTCCCTAGGATGAGAAGCGTGAGAAGCTGTGTGTTTAGCCCAGTTTCTACCAGGCCCTGACCAACCTGGAGAAGAGAACAGGTGAGGTCACTTATCGAATCTGCCTTTCCCTTTGGAAAAATCAAACAGAGAAGGAACCAAGGGTGTGTCTTCCAAGGCCCAGCTCTCCACCCTGACCTATACTTCCTGCCCTGCCCTAGCATCCAAACTTTCTTGTCAAACCGAATCTCCAAGGATTGAATGCCTTGAGTCCCAGCCACTGGGACCGGACCTCACCATAACCCCAGCTACTGCAAGGGCCCAAGCTATAGGGCCTCTGAGGCCCCAGCCTTGACAGCCTTCTCCCCTCCCCCACCCACTTTTTTTCCTGGTCTGTCCATTCTGTGGCATCCTGGCATCCTGTCTCTCCACCTCATGTTGGTAAATGTACCATATCTGGGTTCTCCCTTACCTCCATTCCCTGGTTCTCCTGTCACATCAGAATCCAGCCCCTTCCTCTTTCTTCCTCACTTTTTCGAGATATGGAGATACTGTTCTGCATCCTTCCCTCCACCTTATGGTCCTCATCATGGATTAAAGTGGGGGCTTCTGCCATGATCTCAATCTCTTTTTCCAGCACGGACTCCCCCTCCCCCCGGCCCCTCCGGCCGGGGGTGACCTTGCGCCCCCCCTCCCCCTGGAGCCCTCACCATGAATACCAAGGACACCACTGAGGTCGCTGGTGAGTTCACAGAGTGGGCTCCCAGTTTGGGTGCCGCCTTTATGTTCTCATGCATGATGGCTCTTTGATCCTTGAATGTTTCTGCTCCTTGTCCTGGTGGCAGTTTCCCTCTTTTTTCCCTGGGCTGCCTCTCACACGGATGGCAGAGCAGCACACTAAGCCTTTCCTTCTGGCTCCCTCTAGAGAACAGCCACCACCTGAAGATCTTCCTCCCCAAGAAGCTGCTGGAGTGTCTTCCTCGGTGCCCACTACTGCCTCCAGAGCGACTCCGATGGAATACAAATGAGGTTTTCTAGGGAGCCTGGGGGTTAGGGACTAGCAAGGCCTAGTGGGCTGCAGGAAGATGAGTCTGTCTATGGACACTCCTTAGAGCGCTCTTGCTGGCTCTTAGGGACTCAAAGGCAAAGTATAAATACATGAATCTTGTAGGAGTTCACCTTGTGGTGTATCCTTCTGGATAAAACAACAGCTACCCCCTATTAAGTATTTCTGACATGCTAAGAACTTGGTCTTTATTTTCTCAGATTATTGCACCCACATAACTGATCAGGAAACTGATTTACCTGTTGGAGTTTATCTGACTCACTGAAACCTCTTTTAACCACCACTAATACAGGCTGCTCCAGAAGGGCAAAGTTCTTATGTTAGATCCCTTCAGTATCCTGCATATAGGAGCTGAGGAGGTAGCTCCGTGGCACAAGTGCCTGCCTGGCAAGAACAAGGTCGTGAGTTAGAACCCCGATCCTACAAAAAAAGAAAGAAAAAAAGTATCCTGCACATGTAGAGCCTTTTATGTAGTTGTGAGTTGATAGTCATTGATTTGGTATTAGAACTGTCAGTAAAAGGCTATGTGTGAACATGTGGTTGTTGCACATACTATGGAACCTTTAGGAAGGGCCCAGGTAGCAGAAGGACTTCATGGGAACTCCTATAAGATGACTGGCATTTCCAGACACAGGGGGGATAATGCATGGCATTTTAGGCTGGTAGGTGCTAAAATGCATGGGGTGACCATTTAGGGCATGTTCAGGGAGGAACCAATGGACCCATCTGGCAGGAATGGCAGGTAGAATATGACAAATAGCGGGAATGATGCTTTGATACCTTGAGTCAAGCTAAAGAATCTTGAATTCTTGGTTAAGCTATTGAAAGTTTTTTCTTGAGAAAGGGCATCAAGTGGGATTTGGAAAGAGCAATCATACATGATATGAACAATGGACGATGAACTTGACTGATTGAGACACAGGTTCCAGTTGGGAGGGACAGGAGAACAGATTAGATTTTGTCTGTGATTGAACCTGAAATTCTTAAGAGGGTGGTGGGGCTAGGTATGATGATCCATTCCTATAATCCCAGTGCTTGAAAGGTGGAGACAGGAGGATCCTTCAGGTCAAGGCCACCCTGGGCTACATAGCGAGTTCAAGGCCAGCTTGACCTACATAGCAACTGTGTCTTAAATTAAAAAAAAAAAGATGGCAGTGTGCCCTTGTGGGACCCAAATACCTGGAAGCGTCCTCTACTAGCTGCACAACTCCCAGAGTAAGAACTTGAGCTGATGACTAAGAGGCCAGACTGAGACTTTATGAAGAGAACATCTGAGTACCTCATTTCCTACAGGAGATTGCATCCTACCTGATCACCTTTGAGAAGCATGATGAGTGGCTATCTTGTGCCCCAAAGACAAGGTGAGAGAGTTTCCAAAGGTGGGAAATGGCAGGAGTCATGAGTTCTATTCACAGAATTCGAGGCCAGCCCTTTCCTTCCTAGGCCTCAGAATGGTTCCATCATCCTCTACAACCGCAAGAAGGTGAAATATCGGAAGGATGGTTACCTTTGGAAGAAGCGAAAAGATGGGAAGACCACCCGAGAGGACCACATGAAGCTGAAGGTCCAGGGCATGGAGGTGAGAGGATCTGGCATCCAGTCACCTGCCTTTGTCCTACCTCCTCCACCCAGAGCTGGGCTGCAGCTCTGCCTCCCCATTTCCAATCACTTCTCTCTCTTTGCTCACTTCAGATCAGCTGACTGATCACTGAGCCCCCTTTGCTTCCCATTCCCCTCCCCCATAAACCAGCTTCCCAAGCCTTAGGACATTGATGCCCAACCCCCTCAGCTGTCTTGCATTTCTCACAGGGCTCTAAACAGTGATACTCTAAACACAGGTTTCTCTTCCCAGCTCATTCCTTCTTCTCAGATGCATTTTTGCTCTGTCCTTGAATTTCTAGATAGTCCTATAGCTTTACCCTGGCCCTCGTTATCAAAGTCCAGTCCCACTCTTCCCTTCTCTCTGTCCCTTATCTATGACTTGGGACTGCTGGAATTTGAAACAGGTGGGATATAGGTGGGGGTGAGAAGGGGGTTGAAGATGAACTGGTGGAAAGATTGGGATTCCTGCAAAGGGACTGAACAGAGGAAGACTTGGGGAGCAGACTAGCCCTCCCCCCACCCCAGCCTGTCTCCTGGCAGTGTCTCTATGGCTGCTACGTTCACTCTTCCATCGTCCCCACATTCCATCGGCGCTGCTACTGGCTGCTCCAGGTAAGGACAGAAGAGCTGATAGAGTCAGATTTTTCATGGCTCTTTGAGGGTCTGAAAGGACAAAGTGTAAGATTTGAAAGGGAAATTAGATTCTAAAGGGGAAGAAAAGAGAAGGGGGGGTTGGAGATGGAATGAGAAATTGGGGGGTGAGTCTAACGGGGCTGTTCAGGAAAAAGGCAAAAGATTAGGAAGCAGACCCTTTGGATCTCAAGACCCCATGGCTTTTATGTGTGCCTTTGTGCTCTCAGAACCCTGACATCGTCCTTGTGCACTACCTGAACGTCCCAGCCCTGGAGGAGTGTGGAAAGGGCTGCAGCCCCATCTTTTGTTCCATCAGCAGCGATCGGCGAGAATGGCTGAAGTGGTCCCGGGAGGAGCTGTTGGGACAGCTAAAGCCCATGTGTAAGGAGCAGGGCAGGGATACAGCTCCAGGTGGAGAGTGGAAAGAGGGCCTCCCAAAGGCAGTACAGTTCTGTACCAAGAAGCCTGTGGGTGACAGTTTTCCTCCAAGCTGGAAGGATGCTTTCCTACAGGAATTCTAGCCTTCTATGCCATGTAAGATGTGGAATATGAAGGACAGCTGTGCACTACATGTTGCAGCGTCTCGATGCTGCTGGCCTCTATTCAGCATGTCGGGTGCTTGGAGGAGCTCTTCAAGGCATTTTGGAGGTACCACAGCACTTCCCCCAACTTTCCCCTAGTTCATGGCATCAAGTGGAGCTGTGGGAATGGGACAGAGGAGTTCTCCGTGGAACAGCTGGTGCAGCAGATCTTGGACACCCATCCAGCCAAGCCCGCACCCCGAACCCATGCCTGTCTTTGCAGTGGTGGTCTTGGTGAGCAACCCCTTATCCTGGAGCTCTTTTCTCCACCTAGCCAGATTGCTCTGTATCTATCTTGATGGGATTTGCATGCTGATTTGCAAGTCTTTTGCATGTCAAGGAAGATAGGCCAGATGAGCCTTCCCATCTGGCAACACTAGCCCCAGTTCCTTATAATCCATAGTCCTGGCAGCCCACACTCTTCTGCCAGATACCTTTAGCAGTTCCTCCTCCAGCCCCCACCCACACTACCAAGTACACCAGCCTTAGCTTTGTCACTGCCTTTATTCTGTTCTTTATTGTTTTGGTTTTTTGAGGCAGAATCTTGCTATGTAGTTCAGACTGGCCTTGAACTCACTGTGTAGCCCAGGCTGGCCTTAAACTCCCATTACTCCTTCTTCAGGCCCCCAAGTACTGGGATTGCAGGTGTACACCACCACTGTGGGCCTGCTTCTGTTTTGCCTTTGTTCTATGCCTTTACCTACTGCTGTCAGCCATAACCCCAAGATGGGAATCCTCTACAGCATTCCAGTTCTGTGTATTTTGAGGGGAAAGGGAGCAGGAGGAAGAGTTGTTTTTGATGCCTCCCAGCGGCCATGATCAGTATTACACTTCTGGTCTATAGGGCATTCCCAGGAAATACTTGTTTAAGGGCTTCCAGGAAGGGACAACAGAAATAGAATTTGTCATATATCATGTCTCCTCCCCAACCCTCTCTACTCTAGGTTCCGGGAGCCTTACCCACAAATGTAGCAGCACGAAACACCGCATCATCTCTCCCAAAGTGGAGCCCCGAGCTTTAACCCTTACCTCCATACCCCATCCCCCAGAGCCTCCTCCACTGATAGCCCCACTTCCCCCAGAGCTTCCCAAGGCACACACCTCTCCATCTTCTTCCTCCTCATCCTCATCAGGCTTTGCGGAACCCATAGAAGTCAGACCTAGCACTCCTTCCTCTCGAGGGGGTTCCTCAAGAGGAGGAACTGCCATCCTCCTCTTCACAGGACTGGAGCAGCGTACTGGTGGCTTGACACCCACCAGGCACTTGGCTTCCCAGGCTGACCCCAGGCCTTCTGTGAGCTTGGCTGTGGTTGTCGGCTCTGAGCCCTCTGCCCCACCAGCACCACCTAGCCCTGCTTTTGACCCTGATCGTTTCCTCAACAGCCCCCAAAGGGGCCAGACATATGGAGGGGGCCAAGGAGTGAGCCCAGACTTCCCTGAGACAGAGGCTGCCCATACTCCCTGTCCTGCTCTGGAGCCTGCTGCTGCACTGGAGCCCCAGGTGTCAGCCCGGTGTCCGCCTCCCCAGACAGGGACAGCTGGGAAAAAAGGAAACTGCTTTTTCATCCAAGATGATGATGATGGGGAGGAGCATAAGGGCCAGGGGGCTGCCCCACCCATACCTTCACCCCCTCCTTCATCCCCATCCTCACCTGCCCCCTTGGAGCCAACGGGCAGGGTAGCAAGAGGGGAGAACTTGTTCGGTGGACCTGGTGGGGCCAGTGAACTGGAGCCTTTCAGTCTTTCATCATTCCCAGACCTTATGGGAGAACTCATCAGTGACGAGGCTCCAAGCATCCCTGCTCCAACCTCCCAGCTCTCTCCTGCTCTTAGCACCATCACAGATTTCTCCCCAGAGTGGTCCTACCCAGAGGTGAGTCTTAAGCTTATCTCTTCCCTTCTCCCATTTGTTATCAGACTCCCTGACATTATGATCTGTGACTAAGCTTCCCTGAGGGTGTGTGTGTGTGTGTGTGTGTGTGTGTGTGTGTGTGTAGCTGGGGTTTGAGCTCAAGGTCTCATGCAAGCTAGCCACTCAACCACTGTTACACCTCCAAACCCTTCAGGGCTTTGGGGTTCTTTTTCCATCCCCCACTCAAGCACAGTACAGCTTCTGTCCTATTTTAGCCCTTACCCAGTAACCCTTCTCCCTCCTCTTCCCATGTGTTAGCATGCTTGTAGGAAGTGTCCCCAGGGACCTCATTCCCTTGGTGATTGTTTTCAGAGGGAGGTAACTGTGGTGCTTTGGACTAGAAAAACACAACGGGAAATCTAGGAAGCTTAAAGAGTATTTCTCAGAGTAGTGGAGAAGTTCTGCTTTATGCTGCCTTTGAGAGGGAAAGGAGGAACTGCAGTAGGTAAACTAACCCAAGAATAGAATTTTATTCTCATAAGTCATCTTGGGGAGAACCCGAGCTCCCTGTTTCTGGCACAGTCAAAAGACTCTAGTAGAGGGGCTGGGGAGATAGCTCAGGGGCACATGGGCCTGCCTGGCAAGTGCAAGGTCCTGAGTTCAAGCCCTGGTTCCCCAAAATAGACTCTAGTAGAAATTATGCAACTACTTGACAGAAAAGTTGGGAGGAGGGGTAGACTGGATGGGGTCACCTCACTGGGTCCTGTCCATCTGGGTACCTCCAGATTCTAGCACACAGCACGGGAGATAGCCCAGTAGAATGAGTGCTTGCCTGGCAAGTGCAAGGTCCTGAGTTCAATTCCCAGTCTCGCCAAAAAAAAAAAAAAAAAAAAGCTTTAGGAGGTAATGTGAGCCTGAGAAAGCCTTTTGAAGGTACTAAGACCATTAAACTGTTCCTAGCAGCTAGGCCAGCAGATTCTAGCACACAGCCTGCCATGTAGAAGATAGTCTCTAAGGGCTTGATAAGGGAGTGATGACTGAGTGAACAGCCAACCTCAATCATGTGGCTCTCTCGACTTCTGTCTGCAGGGTGGGGTCAAGGTGCTCATCACAGGTCCGTGGACGGAGACCACTGAGCATTATTCCTGTGTCTTTGATCATATCGCAGTGCCAGCTTCACTTGTCCAGCCTGGTGTTTTACGATGCTACTGTCCCGGTATGGGGATTGGGTGTGGTAGGGGTAGAGATCAGCATATCACAGGACAGACCAAGGCATTCTTTCAGCTTTCCAGGAAATACTGAAAACCAAGAGGAGAGCAAAAGACAAAACAAAACAACAACAACAAAAAAACATCTAGTTTTGAGGTTGGACCAAGGCTCTCCCAACAGGCCAAAAGAGTCTGGCAATAGGTGTAAGAAAATCTAGGTCCTAGTTCAAGAAATCAACTCTTAGCTAATTCTGTTCCTTGCTTGACTCCTTGGCCTTTTTGCCTGTGAAGTCTGACCTTTGACCAAAGTGGTCTTTCATGTTTGTCCATTCTCTCTGGCTGGGTTGGAGGCAGTCTCCAACTCCAAAGCCAAAGAGAATGAGAAGGGAGAAATACTACTGGTTGTCTTTGACCAGTCCTGGGACATTGTTCTAGACTTACCCTGTTCAGTGCAGAAGCCACTAGCCAACATATAGCCATTTAATTAAAATTAAAATCTTTAATTCATCTCCCCAGTCACAGTTGACTACATGTCAAGCGCTCAAAAGCTACACATGCTAGTGGCCTCCCTATTATATAATGCAGATAAGGAACTTCCTGTCACTCCAGAAAGATCAACAAGACAGTATCACTTTAGTAAACTGACTTCTTCACTCTTTAGCCACCACCCTTGTCCCTGACCCTGCACTCAATAGTCAGTCTTTTCGTGAAACTCCAGGGATCACCAGAGTGACAAGTGGACAGATTGGCCATCTATGAGTGTATTATCTCCCAGTGGCTCTCAGTAGCTCCATTCAACCATATATGGAAGGAAACAGAATGAGACACAAAAGCCAAGGCTGAGGAAAAATGTCTCTGCCTGGTCTTGGGATTAAGTCCTGCTTTCACCACCCCCCAGGCTATAGACATTGAGACCCTGGGACAACACACTCACTGGACATAGCTGGTGAATAGCAAGCTTCCTTTCCCCCACCTCATTAGCAAAGTCATGGCTTCTAGACTCTGGTCAGGGAAGTTTAGGGGTTTAATCACCATCAACCTGTTCATAAGATAGGTGTCTTTTGACCCTTGAGTTCCAAACTTTGTTAGCAAATAAACATCCTTAAGTTCAGGACCTAGAATCCACAAGTTCTCTAGTTCATAGTAGATATTCTTGAGTAAATGGACTCTGAGTTGGTGCCAAGGCCACTTCCTAAAGCCAGGGGCCTCTCAGCTCACAGCAGGGAGGTAGGGGAAATAGAACTAGGATGATCATCAGTGACTTTCACTCAGGTGACTAGAGGAGCCAGGGAACAAGAGCCCTTCTCACTGATTCTGCTCTCCCAGCCCACGAAGTGGGGCTGGTGTCTTTGCAGGTGGCAGGGCGGGAAGGACCCCTATCAGCTTCTGTGCTCTTTGAATATAGAGCCCGCCGATTCTTGTCTCTGCCTAGTACCCAGCTTGACTGGTTGTCACTGGATGGTGAGTACTGACCCCTCACACACCATTTAGGCCCCATAACCTGTGAGCATGACATGTTTCTAGACCCTGCAGAAGGCTGCCATTAGCTCCTACTATACCATTTTTCCATTGGTTTTTTATGTTTGTTTTGCAGTGCCAGAGATTGAACTCTGCACTTTGCACTTGCCAGGCAGGTGCTTGTGCCTCTGAGCTATATCCCTGACCTTTTCTTTTCTTTTTGAGACAGGGTCTTCCTATGTAGTTTAGGGCTGGCCTTGAACTCATTGTATGGCCCAAGTTGGCCTCAAACTCATGGCAGTCTTCCTGCTTGAGCCTCTGAATGCTGGAATTACAGGCCTGCACCATCACACCTGACTCATTGGTCATCTCTAAATGTACCAGGAAATGTTTCATTTTTTCCCTATGAATTTTGGACCCATCTTTATCCTAATTCTGTCCCTGTTTTCTTCATCTCAATAGATGGGATCTAGACAAAAAGGGACTGGTATAGGGACAAGATCTAGAGCAATATATAGTTGCTATTTATAACTCTGTAGATTTACATTTAGAGGGTTAGAGAGAGAGAGCTCAGTAGAATAAGTGTTTGTCTGGCAAGCACAAGGTCTTGAGTTCAATGCCCAGGACCAAAAAAAAAAAATTACATTTAGATTTCTTCTTCTTTCTTCTGCTTATAAAGTCATGTTCATCAGAGGAAGTTTGAAAATTATAGAAAAGCACAGAAGAATGGAAATTTGCTATATTATTCAATAATATCAACTTCTAATATCTTGGTGTACTTCTCTTACATACACAGAGGCACACATGTACACTTGTATATGAGTGTGTAGGTGTATCTAAATCTGGAACCACTTGTGATCCATTTGCTGGTCCTCCTGGTACTTTGAAAACATTCTGTTTGTCCCTGTGCTTTTCTTTCTTTTTTTTTTTTTTTTTTT
>PVKN010029520.1:0-12975 GCA_004027915.1 Capromys pilorides
GTACATAAGTGCATCGTTTTGCTCCTGCTATTTCCTCTCTTTTCTGCTTCCAGCTAACTATTTCGTATATGCATATATGTATGTATATATATATATATATATATATATATATATATGCATTTTTTTTTTGTTTGTTTGTTTGTTTTGCTTTGCCACAGATGGGTGTTCTATTGTTAGAGAAGCTGTATTTGGAGAATACAGCTTTTAAAGGACCTTTTTATACTTGATGCCAGTTCAAATATCATAGGTATTTTAACATAACAGTTACTGACTGCTCTGAAAGTGTTTGAAAGCACAGCAGCTACAACTTCCCAGTGCCTCATGGTTTGTCCTTTACAGTAGCTTTTGAAAAATAAACTCATCTTACTTTCTCAGATAACTGTGTTTGAACTCATGTTTTTCACACTGAGCTACATCCTTGGTCCTTTTTATTTCTTTATTTTTAGACAGGGTCTCCTTAAATCAGTTAAGTTGTCCAGCCAGGATTCAAACTTGCTATCTTCCTGCCTGTGCTTGCCAGAATATTGGGAATATAGGCATGTTCCACTGAGCCTTGTTTTTTCGTTTGTTTGTTTTGATTTTTTAAAATTAATTGACAAATACTAATAGTGAGAGTTTATAAGTTAGAGCACGAGGTTTTGGTACACATGAGTATTGTGGAATGATCAAACCAAGCTAATTCTCATAGTACCATCTCACATACTTCTCAGCTTTGTCTGCTGCAGATACTTCCAATAACCTCTTTGAACAATTGGGCCATGTGTTCTGTTATTACCTACAGCATCATGCTCTTTTTGTTTTAATATATATATATATATATATATATATATATATATATATATATATGCATTTAGTACAAGATCTACAGGGTCTCACTACACAGAATGACTTGTAGTGGTTCTCCTGTTTTCAACCTCCCCAGAGCAAGGATTACAGGCACACGCCACCATGCCCAGGCTCAATTGCCATCTCAGGGCTCTCCAGTGGGCGGGGACAGCACCACATGCCTTGGGATCGAAATCCAGTCTGTAACATCACTCTCTGTAATGCGTTGGCAGAGCGTTCCCTCTTGTCTGATTGAAGCTTGTTTCCAATGGCCAGCATCTCTACTCTCCTTACCCACTCCAAGTTGCTGGTGACCTCCACACTGCTCGTTCTTGTATGAGTTTGAAGACTACACTTTACATTTGCATAGCACCACTTTAAAAGTACTCTCCTATGCCTGATTTAGTTCACTGAAAAATAGCTTCCTCCAGACTCATCCATTTGTCCAGAAATGACTGAATTACCTTAAGTAATTATTTCATGCCATTTTTAAAAACTGTACCTACAAATAAAGACTTTGGTTGCTTGCATATTTCTGCTATTGTGAATACTAGTGGCATGACCAGGGAAATGCATATGTATGTATATATTGATCTGAGAGTTGAGGTCATGTACAGAATTCCTATGTTTTCTAATTCATACTTTTCTGGAAAATGATTGCTTCTCATTTCTGTCTCTACTTCAAGCTATCTGATTGCATGCAGGTCCTTTGGAACAGTTTTTCCTGGCATTATTTGTTTATTCTAATTATGCAGGAGCTTTGAAACCTCACAAGTACATTCTGTAAAGTAATAACCCTGTGAGTTTCAGTGTGTGCCACTTGGAATACTTATTTACTGAGAACGCATTTAAGCTCACTTTGCTGCCACTTCGGCCTATGCTCTTTTTAATCGACATTGTTCAATAAATAAATATGACAATGGCGAGTTAATTTCCTAGCACATGTCATTATTTATCTTCTATTAGTTCAATGATTAAGATAGGAATTAACTTTGGGGAAGTTAGGTCGCTGGCTGAAAATCACACAGCAAATTCAGCGAGCGTCTAATGGCTTTAATTGCTGTCCTGGCGGGACGCTTTCCTCCACAGCGTCTGTGTGCTTTGCTGTTCAGACTTGCAGCTGCAGCCTCCTTGGGGGAATCATCGTTAGGCATCTTGGTGGAAAGCTAGAGGTGCCTGAGAGTTTGTCTCTCTTCCTCAAGTAGGCATCCATCGCTGACACTCTTCTGATGTTGGCCATGAAGCTCACCCCTTTGTCTCAAGATGCTCCAGGGCTTCTCCACAGATCAGCCTGGATCTGAGACAGGCACAAATGGCTTCGTTGTCCAGCTGTACTGTGCCAACCCACACTGGCACCAGAAGAAAGTAGAAATTTTGCACTTAAACATAAAATTGTGAAAACGTTCTCCTCTATTTTAAACTAGGTGGAATGTTAGTATAAATGTCAATAAAAAATAGAATATATAAAGTCCTGTTTGATTCTTTTATTTGCATGTGATTGACCACGCCATAAATCTATTTGGTAGGTGGGAAACCCTCCCTTAATTGAAAATGGCTGAGCCTTTTACATAATAACAGCATTAGAAAATGAACACTAGTACAGCACAATTTATTTTAAAATTTAATATTTTATTCCTTATGAATTTTCATTAGTTTTATTTGTACATCCTTTGGTAATAAAATAATTTTTTAATGTATTTTGTACAGGGTCTCACTACACAGGTCATACTCATAGCAATCCTTCTGTTTTCAAACCTTCCAGTGCTGGGATCATAGGCCTATACCACTACACCTGGACTTGGTCGCAGGCTCAGCGTGCCTAGGAGTGGGGCTGGTGTGACATAGGGGGCTGGGGATTGAACCCTAATTGCTGTGCTTATCTAAGCAGGAACTTAGCCCGTTGAGTTATTTCACTATCCCTAAATTAATTTACCTCGATAAACTGAGTTTTGTGATGGTCACCTATATGTTTTATTTAGTGCCTTTACCCTAATTCCCATTGTATTCCTCCAACTCCTTTTCCAATATCTACTGAGAATGCTCCAATATAAACTACTTATGCTCAAATTTTTCTTTCAGTGTGTGTCCCTAGAGAGCCTGATTCAATATAATTTGTGTAAAAGCAATTGAATTGGCAGACTTTGGCCAATACTTTTTGTATGATAATATTCTTTACTTTGTGTCTCAGTTCATTTTGTGCTTCTGTAAGGAGATCAGCCCACTTACAAAGAACATACATTCATTGCTCAGAGCTCTAAGCCATCCAAAGAGAAGGTGCCATTAGACCTTGTCCCTGGTTCCAATATAGCACCTTTCACTGAAACACCTAGAGAGATGAAACAGTGGATCCTCATACAGCAGAATGCAAAGGGGGCATTCTCATCCTTGAGGCCCTCTGAGAGTGGTGTTGATGCATTCATCCACTTTGCCCCATGACCTAAGATTCTTCCATTTCATTGAATCTCTTAACATTATAGGAGAAAGAGATTAATTTGCCAACATAAGAAGCTTGGGGGTCACATTCAACTCATAGAACCTTGTTAAATAACTCAAAACCTTCCTTGAATGATACCTCTGAACATCTGGTTAAATTTTATAAACAATGAATTCATCATTTAACCAATTTGCATGGATTGCATTTTGGTTTTACTTAGTGCTTATATATTTGCCCTTAAGAGTACTGTTAATTATAGTCACTCTAGTGAATTAGTATCTTAAATTCATTTGTTTGTATTTCCAAAATTATCACCTAACCATAAATAAACATTTGCCTTTCGAAACTTTTAATACCTTAGGCAATATTAGAAACAAATGAACATCTACTGTAGCTTGAATTAAGATATTTTATTTCAATGAAAATATTCAAGGCATTTTTTAGTTTATATTTTTTTTTTAGGTATTGAGAATAAAACTCATGACCTCATGATTGCTAGGCAGGAGCTGTGCTGCTGAGCTATATCCCTGCCTCTCATGTGCATTAAAAATGCAAGTACATTTGCACAAATTGAATTAAAAGTGAAGCATAATATTCTCAAAATGAGATAACATGATTTAGATTTATGGCTTTAAATGAGAACAAACAAATCTAGAAAACTTGAAGAATGTGAAGTTCCTTTCAGGAACTGAGTTTGGCAAAATAAAACATGTTTAAGTTATGCAGATTTTGTGGTCATTTTACACTAAGGAATCAGTATCAGTTAATTTGAAATATATTTTGTGTGACTAAAATACTGTTGAATTAGATATTTTAAACTCAGAACATTTGAAGATTTTCATATAATTCAAACTAAATATAAGTGTGAAGACATAAGAGTTTCAGATGTCCAGAAAGAAGCCAAGAAAAATAATTTGTAGAGTGTGGCAAAGGACAGAGTGGTTTTAATTTATTTATTCTCTGTGTTAGATATTATATTGTTATGTGACAGATCTGAGAAAACGTCCTTTTATAGGAAATGTGTGATGATATTTTTGAATATTAGTACAATGGTTAAAAATGGTGGTTTGATTGATATGTGTAAAGGCCATTCCTGATTGGTTTTTTTTCTTTTTTTTTTTTTTTAAATTAATTATTTATTTATATTATGGCTGGCTCAGCCTGCCTTGGGGGTGGGGCTGGTGCAGCATGTGGGGCCGGGATCGAATCCTGGTCCCTGGGGTTGCCCAAGCTTGCCTAAGCAGGCGCCTTAGGCCACTGAGCCATCTCTCTGGCCTCAATGTCATTCCTGATTGCTGAGGGGATTGAATTAAGAGATAACTGGAGAGAGGGCTGATTGGTGAACACCCAGTCAACCCATTGATGAGATCTTACCTGAATGAGCTACTGGGGGGTAGGTGGAACAGAACTGGAGGAAGCAGTCCTGAGGGTGTGTGGGTGAAGGGCGTGGCTTCTCAGGCCCCTGCTCTGCACCTGGCTTCCATAGGTACGTGCCAGAGGCCGAAATCATGGGGCCGGGTGACCGTGGACTGACGCTTCTGAGAGCGTGAGCGAAGATCTTTGCTCCTCTAAGTCATCTCTCAGCTACGTGGTTGTACCAATAAAAAGCTGACTAGCATGAAAAGATAGTATTTGAACTGAAGTATTCCAAAATATATATTTTCTGAATTTTGTGCAAGATTACAGGAAATTTATTACATATGCATTAAAATCTGTGAAATGAATAAAACAAATAAAGAGAGTTGGGCAAAGTATTGGCCTTCAGGAAATTACAATTCTGTGGAAGAAAAAAAAAAAAACAGAAACAGAAAATTACAATATATTTTAAATATTATATATGTTATATTCTGCATTAGTCAGCATTTTAGTAGAGGTACAGATATAACACAAGTTATACAAATGTACGAGAAATTACAAGATTGGTTTATGATGGTCAGCCACAGAGGACCGCAGAGCTGGATGTGGAAGCATGCAGAGGGCATCTGCATGGCCGAGACTGAAGGATTCAGTCCAAAGGCTGGAAGCTCACTGCAGTGCCCCGTGCAAGTCTATCAGTCTGTGCTGGAAGCCAGGAGATGACGTCCAAGATGACTACGAAGACTGAAGTTCCTCAGAGGAAGTGGAACGCCAAATCTTTCCTCAACCTCTTTGTGTATCCTTTCTATGCTGAGTCACTCTGGGGCGGGACCTCCCCACCCCACAGGACAGGACCTCTACAGCCCAGGATGTGGAACTGTTGAGGTGATTCAGCCAAGTTGACACGATGTACCACCCACCATATAATCAACAGCATAATAGGAGACGACAGTAATCAATGCCAGCATAAGCATTAATCTTTTTTTTAGAGTAAGGAAAACATCTTTAATTGGGAATTTTTAGTATGGCTAAAATTTGATCATTGCTAATTCCACTGACAAACTGAGAAAGACAGTGGGAATTAACATATTGATGAATTTGAGAGGTGAACATAGAGAGTAGTAAAGCAAAAAATGAAAATGAAGTTTCTGTGTTTATTTTTCTTTGATACAGTGGAGCCAATTATAGCATTTATTGAAAATGCACTAAGGTCTTAAAAATATAATCCATTAATTATTTCTAGGTATCTGCAAAATCTTCCTACTTAATCTGCTTATATTGTGAATACATGAGGGGCTGAGGGAATGTTGGCAAGCATGTTTAAGATGACAGCTTATAAAGCTGGATGGCAATGAAAAGTCAAGGATGCAGAGAGCAATGTTGAATTTTAATTTCAGTCATTCGACGATTTTTATTTATTTTTTTTTCACTAGCAAAAACGTAGTACACATCTCTTGGAATGGCATGATCACAGAACTGAAATGGTGTGTCATTCTCTACTGTGTCATTGGGACTAAACACCTGGAACCCACAGTAATGATGCTTATTGTGGTTCACAGATCCAGAGGGTTCAGTCCATATTTGCCTGGCTCCAAAGCACAAATGGAATGGAAGAAGGTCTCATGAAGGACAACTGCTCGGTTCCAGCAGCCAGGAGGCAGAGAGAGCAGACAAGGATCAAAACCAGAGTTTTGATCGTGATGCAGTGACCTGGTGGCCTAGCTTCTCCATCTGTGTTTGACAATGGACAGAAAGAAAAGGCTGTGGTTGAAGATGCCTCTATGATCACAGGTAGAAACTGTGAAAAAGAATTTTAGTAAGCATGCCGCTAGAAATACAATTATAAAAATGAGAAAATTATTCTAAAGTTTCAAAACTGTCAAGAAAAAAATGTGGAGTTACAAGGTATTAACAATTGTTGACTCACATAAATCTTTGATGTTTGCGAACTTATATGTATATAGTATGTTTAAAATCTTAAACTATTATGGCATAACATCAATTCAGAAAATTGTATAGTTCCGAATGTATTAGTCAGTTTTGGTCTGCTGGAATAAAATACCATAAACATGGTGGCTTAACATTGGAAAGTCTCCTTATAGTTCTGGAGGTTAAGTCTGAGCTCAGAACACCACCTGATTTGGATTTAGGTGAGTGCCTCTTCCTGACCTGGACACCTTTATGCTCTGACCTGCTGTGACTTTTCATTAATGTGCGTGCACGCACACAGGTATATGCACACATATGCACACGCATGCACCCAAAGTTCCTTCTGCCTTTTCCTCTTACTCTAAACTCATCCACTTTTATTGTACCAGCCTTATGAGGTAATTTAACCTAAATTACTTCTAACATCCTTGTCCCCAAACACAGCTACAAAGGAGAGCCAGAGGTTTACATACCACTTTGGTGAAAAGAAAATTTAGCTCAACACTCAGTACAACTAAAAGGAGTATACCTCTGTCTTAAAAAAGAAAATTTCCAAATATCATTTTTCACAAAGGAGATAAAATAAAAATACATTTAAAATTAGCTATTTTAACATGATAGATATATTGTATTTATGTAGCAAATTCAGATGCATGTTTCCTAGTTAGGCTTCCTTCTTTGATAAGAGAAATGAGCTGAAATTAGTAAATAAATACAGATATATTTTATTAATCTATTAAGAGTTTCCTTAAAATTTTTTACCTATTAAAAATAACAAAAGTATTGCTGATGAGATAGGTCAGCAGACTAAACACATGCTTAGGCAAACACTGGCACCACAGGCTGCACCACCCTCATCCCCAGGGGCACTGAGTCAGCTACAGATTACAGACATCACGATGCATGCCTATTATCCCAGTGCCAGGGAAGCTGAAAACAGGAAGATCACTAAGAGTAGGAGCTGCATAGTGAGATCCTGTATCAAATGGAAACAAAAAAAAAAAAAAAGAAATTGTTAGCAAAAATATTTTTCCTGCAGAGACAATTATATCAATGAAAACTAGAGGAATGAAAACTAGAGGAAACGTAATTGTGTTACTTTACATTGAATAAATCAAGTGAAATCCAAGAGCTATCTGTTGTAAGTTAAATACAAAAGTAAAATAAAATATAAACCAGGTAGAATACAATGCCATATAATAAGGGTGTATTTAAGATAAGAAACATATTTTAGTAAAGAAAGTAATGGGAAAGATAAGTAGATTGACAAATATACAAAATAAAAAAAAAAAAACATTCTCAAGTCAAAAATATCAGAAACAAAACTAAAGACCAATTGCAAATAAAATATTTGAAACAAATCTGACTGAAACATCATTGTCTTTTACTTGAAAAGCATAGTTGTTGTAATGGATTTCTGAGTGGTGGTCAACTTAATATACCCAACTGAATTAAAGTAGCCTGGGGCTGGAGCGTGGGGCACCCGAGGGTTATTTCCAGCAACATAAATGCAGAAGAGGAGAAGCTGCCGAAACTTGCTGCTAGGGTTGGTGTTTGAAGAAGTTGTTAGAGCTGTTGGAAGCTGCTGGTTCTCTTGGGCTGTTCTGCTGTGGACCCTGTCATGCTAGATTTCCCGATGAACTTTGGAGGAGCTCTGGTCCTTGCCTTGAGCATCATTCCCTGGATCTAGAGGGGAAGAGGGTGCCCTGCTCAGCCTCATGGAGAAGCTTATTGCATTGGCTTTCCAGATGCTTTCTAGCTCTGGTCCAGCTTCCTCAGCCTGTTGGCACAGATCCTTCATCCCACTGGCATAGACTTTCTAGCTTCCACTACTGACCTTTGGGCCTGCCCAGCTGTATAATTTGTGCATAGGTGTCCCCCCAAAGTCTCATGCTGTCAGGAGCTGCTTCTGGAATTCATAATTGATTGTTGTAGAAATGGGTACTGCCCCTCCCCTGGGGCAGGTGATTTGCATTTCAATGTAAGATAGGAAGAGAAGTTAGCTGCTTGAGCTGCTGCTACCTCTCTCCCTGTACTCTTGCCCACAGCCATGAAAGGCTGCCCTCTCCCATGTGCCGCTCTGCCTTGGAGCCAGCTGAATATAGACTGAAACCTCCAGTAACTGTGAGCTAAGTAAACCTTTCCTTCTCTCATTTTGAGTGTCCGGTATTTATCCCGGCAATGAGAGAAGAGTAACTAAGACACCAGCACAGATGGATGAAGCTGGCCTGCATGAGACTTTGTTGCATGTTCCACACCACCAGTTGGACTTGAGGGAGGAATTGTTATGAGCTCTAGGTTTTCATCAGGACACACACAGGATATCAGGGTTCAGGCCCTCAGCTGAATTCTTTAGTATTTAGTGTGTGGATAGATTTCCTCCATTTGTTGTATATGATTCTTGGGTAAGTCCTTATAAACTACTATTATAAAACGTGCTGTTTATTACATTATTCCCCTTGCAAAAACCTCAAACCACAGCAGTTTCAAATCAACAAGAAAAACAGGGGGGAACAATGGTAAGGGAAAAGTGGTCGAACATACCGCATAACTTGAAAATGCCATGTAAGTATAAAAGAATTAAGATTGTTTAAAAAGCAGCCAGGCCACATCCTCAGCTTTATTTTGCATGCATATTTTATGTTTTGTTTGTCACATTGAAATATTATAATGCTGGTAAATTGTCAAAAATGAAAAGAGATACTTCCTTCTCAAAATTGAAATGTACTAAGAGCATATATATCACATTTTTCAAATTTGCCTTCACATACATCATCAAATACAGATATATGAAACCTAGATTATTTTATATGCTAATAATGCCTATATTATTTATTGTATATAATACCTTAAATATATGTAGAGATAAGAAATTAGCATTTCAAGAAGCAGAGGGCAATAAACAAAGCCCAGGGACAGTTGTAGTCTGTTACTGGGTATTCCTGGAAGCTGGGATTCCAGGAGGCACATAACAGCTTATCCTGATGGCTCCTTGTTTGTTGTCTCCTCCCTTGCTTGGTATGTTAATGGTTGTCTCCTCTCCTGATTAGAATGTTTTTAATTAGCATTTGTGTGAACCTAGTGATAGGGAAAAGGTGAAAGTCAGTAGAGAATGTGGTCCTCATGTGATCACATTCACTAGTCCAAAATAAAGCTGAGATGCTTGGGTGGGGGGAGTCTGAGCTCACTTTGAGAGAGACAAGACTCAGTGAGACCTCTGAGCAAAATTCATCGGGTCTTCTCTGTACTTCTTTCGGCACTGACACATAACATACAGCAATAATGAAATATTTGAAATATAAGCTGAGATCTTCAAATTTATATCTCAAGACCTTGCATTTGTATAAGTATTTTTGCTCAATATTATTTGAGATAGAAATATTTCTTGTAGATTTAGTATGAGAAGCACGCATGTGTTTATATGCATAAAAGTTCAATGCGTAAGTTTTACTTTTCATAAAAAGAAGAAAATCCATCTCAGTTTTTGTCCTAGTGATTGTTGAAATGAGTTATGCATTTATGACAACATATGAACCAACCTTTATCATGTATTTTGAGCAAAATCTAGTGACATGATAGAATGCAAGAATTCTAGGGATGAGTTCATATTTCAATCTCAGTTCGAAGGGAAGCAAAAAATTTACAATATCCATAAAAATCCAAATTAAAATTTAACAAATATATTTATATCTATGTGACCAATTCTGAAACATGTACTTATTCAAATTACATTTAGAATACGCATAGAAACATAAGAATACTAAGTGAATGCTTGTGAGAATCCACGATAAAAAGTGGCCGTATAGTCAGTATCGCCTGCATAAGAAAGTCCATATTTGTAAAAATGCCAGCAGCAGGCTAGAGTGCACTATTTGCTAGGTATAGCAGAAAACATCACGCATCTCTTAAAGTCCATGTACCACATTTGAAAACGTGGAATTGGTATTAGCCCAGGGAGTAAATCCTCAGTCTCCTGATCTTCCCATGGTAGAGCTCCAGTGAATGAAGTGTGAATGGAAAGAGTTTCCTTTTGGGAGTATAGCAGTACTTTTTGTTTTGTTTTGCTACGAGGGTTTAATCTCAGAACCTTAAATTTGGTGGGCTGGTGTTTATGCCACTGATCTATCTTCTCGACTCAAGTCTAGCAGTTTTGAGAAACATGAGAAGCACCCTCTTTCTGAGCTTGTTACTTTGTATGTAAGAGCTGGAGGATTTCGTTTGAAAAATGGAGAAGGCCTCACTGTCTGAAAGGACACCTACCAACATTGACTTGATGCCATGGACAGTACATGTCAGTTGGATAATAAGCAAGCTGATGCAGTAGTGTTCAATTCATTTGTGTCGTGACAGATCAGCAGAATCTGGATTAGCGTCATCCATGCTAACATGTTATGGACGTCAAAGCTAATGTCTCAGCTTTCATCAATTACAAAAGTAAACTCAAAATAGATTCAAAACTTAAACAATAGAAAAATGAAACTACTAGAAGAAAACAGGGAAAATACTCCAGCAGATTAGAATGGGCGACTGTGGGACAAGAGTCCCGAAGCACAGAAAATAAAGGGAGAAATGTAGAAATGTGATTTCATCAAGCAAAAACCTTTGGCAAAGTGTAGCAAATAACTTACAGTAGTGAAGCAGCCTACAGAGCAAGGTAAATTATTTGTACAATTTATTTCTGGTAGGGGGCTAAAATTCAGAGTACAGGAGGAATTAAAAAAACTCAGGAGAAGAAAAAAAGAGTAACCCAGTTAAAGTGGGTAACGAGTGAAATGCCAAAGAAGCATATAGAAATTACTCTTTAAAAAGTCTAGCTTTTGAGTGGCCCACTAGATTTAGAAGTGAGTTGCCCTTGGAAAACCCCGACTCACCATTCAGATTAAAGACCCATTTTTTTTTTTTTGGTACAACTCCTTTTATTAAAGAGTTGAAGTCTTTCTTTGTGTATGTGCGGCATACCTTGTATATAGAACACTGTATATTTTCTGGTTAGACTGCATGGTACCATAGTTTTATGTAATGTTATACCTAATAGTTAATTTAAATCCTGCTCAGAGCCGCTTCCTACTTGTAAGGATCTGCATCATACCATTGTATACATCCTAACATGTACAACGAAGTGAAGTTAGATAAAGGGCATCAAAACACTTAGAAAGAAAAGATAGTTCTGGCTTTCTTTAGCATTACAGAGTAAGTAACTATGGGCTGAAATAATGCAGGATTCATCTCACCAGAAAAGTGTGAAAATTCCAATGTAGGAGATGATTAATATTTTGAAAAATAGAAATCCTTACTACCCCGATTTTTTCATTACACCTTAAACGTATATATTATATTACCAGAAGATGCCCAATAAAGATCTACAACTATTACGTAATCAAAAATGGCTTAATATGTATAATAACCATGAATGGGATTAATATTCTTATTTTTTTTAGACAAGCCCCAGATTGGTTTTTTATTCATTTTGTTAAGTCAGGACACAAGAATTGCCATTGGTGAGTAAAAATGTGGTCTCTTATCCACACAGATTTGCTGGCATGTTGAACTTAGTTTCTTAACCTGAAAACTGAAAACTAAGTTCTCATTGTTTATAAAGCCCTCAGTTTATGGCATTTTGTTATAGCTGTCTGGATGAACTAAGAGGACATATTCCTGTGTTCAATGTTATAATGTTAATCACTACTCAATATTTTATAAGAGTCATCAATATAGTAGTTTCTTTGAAAATATCAGACAACATTCAAATATGGCAAAGGTTCTGCATACAGGCAAGAAAAACTATCCCTAGGATAGAACTCATTCTGACCAAGTATTATTTAGTTAAAAATTTCTTACATTTGGTTGTCACTATTTAATGATTACTGCCACATATTTCATATGAAAATGAAACATACATTCTTTAGATGTCACCCTGAACCATTTAAATAATACATGCTTTTGTTTTCTAAATATGAATGCATTCTTTTTTTTTTTTTTAAATTTTATTTATTTATTTATTTATTTGCTTGTTTTGCTTGTTTCTTTATTTATTTATTTTTGTGGCTGGCTCAGCCTGCCCTGGTGGTGGGGCTGGCGCAGCATGTGGTGCCAGGGATCGAACCGCAGTCCCTGCAGTTGCCTGAGCTTTCCTAAGCAGGCGCTTTAGACCACTGAACCATCTTGCCGGCCCCTGCATTCTTTTTATTTACTTATTTTTCTGGTCTTTAGTTTTTCATGAACTTTATTGAAAATTAATAATTATATAGCATATTAAAAATTGTAGACAAATGACATGTAAAAAATATAAGATGCAAAGTGAAGTTTAGAGAAATATTTCTGAAATGAATATATAACATGAGAGTAAAAGATTGTACATTATAAATAAATTGTTTACAAACTTAAATCAAGAAATTTATACTCATATAATTAGAATTCTCAAAGTAGGAAGG
>PVKN010029521.1:0-12974 GCA_004027915.1 Capromys pilorides
CACACACTGTGTGGTGAGAGGTCACCGTGTGCTTTCTTCATCTGAGGACAACTCAGTGGTCTCCAATAGGCACAGTTCACATGTTACAGTTTGGATGCCAGGCTGTATTTCAGGATGCACTACTCATGTATTGTTAACCTTGCACTGAAATTTTAGGTTAAAATTGGCTGTTAGGAAAAAATTACATTGGCCAAGAAGGATTCTTAAGAGTGTCTAACTAATGAAAGTAGTGTTTGTGGGGCAGGCTTTCTGTAGAATAGAGCAGACTTGAGGAGACTGTCCTTGTCAAGGCACTGGCTCACCTCAAGGACCAGGCTTTTCTCCATGCCGTGTGATGTGCCTTATACAGTCAATGCAACTTCTTGAAATCAAGTAAAAAAAAAATTACAGCAATCTCCTACATCTTAAAATAGTTTCACTTCTCCATGCTATTTGTATTTAGGAGACTTTTGCTAACCATAATTTTGATTTTAAAAAGTACACTTGGTGACCCTATGTGCACTGAAATATGGCATTGCATTGACTTATTGAGATTTAAAGTTAAACTTACATTTAACTACGTTTTAGCTATGATGAGATTCTATTAAACATATGTAAATTATTTCCATAACTATCTTCTTATTTCATAAAGTTTTTAATCACAGGATGCTGTACAGTTGCTTCTTTTTTTTTTTTTAAAGGGCATTTGTTATTTATGTATTTATATTATGGTGAGCTCAAACTGCCCTGGGGGTGGGGCTGGCGCAGCATGTGGGGCTGGGGATTGAACCATGGTCCCTGGGGTTGCCTAAGCTTGTCTAAGCAGGCATTTTAGACTGCTGAGCCATCTTGCCAGCCCCTACAGTAGCTTCTAATCATATTTATACACGTAATTTTGAGAATGTAAGAAAGCAGTACCACTTTATACTTGATTTGAAGTAACTTCCACCATTTCACTTATTTTTCTTCTACCTTTTCAGGAAACAAGAGTTGGACAGTAGTCAGGCCTCAAAGCAACCTGGGAAGCCTCCAGACCCGGGGCATCCTGTTCAGCCTGGTCTCAGTAAGAGCAGAACCACAGACACTTTTAGGTTGGAGCAGAAATTGCCTGGAAGGAGCCCTTCCACTATTAGCTTGAAAGAATCCAAGTCCAGAACTGATTTTAAGGAAGAGCACAAGTCCAGTATGATGCCTGGTTTCCTCTCAGAGGTTAACCCTTTAAGTGCTGTCTCCTCTGTTGTAAATAAATTCAACCCTTTTGATTTGATATCAGACTCTGAGACATCCCAGGAAGAAACCAACAAGAAACAAAGAACAGCTCAGAAGGACCAAGGAAAATCCGAGGGAATCACCAGACCTCCATCACAACAGTCACCCAAACCAGTTCCTAAGCAGCAACGACCTGCCCGGGATCCACTTCACCAAGAAGGCTCTCCCAAACCAGTCCCTTCCCAGCAAGCTGAGAAAGTTAAACCACAGCCTCCCACAACAGGAATGCCAGTGCAGAAGCCTGTACTACTGCCTCAGACAGACCCGGCAAAGTTGCCGCTTCAGCATGAGGCAGCCAAGCCTCAGGCTAAGCAGCCAGACTCAGGGCAGGGAGAGGTGGTTAAGCCCTTGCAGCAGAGCCCATCCAAGCCACCCATGCAGCAAGCAGGTCCCGGGAAACCTCCAGCCCAGCAGCCTGGACGTGCAAAACCGCAGCCTGGGCCTGCAAAACCTGCAGTCCAGCAGCCAGGGATGACGAAAGCCCTAGGACTACAGCCAGCAACAGTGAAGCCCCCAGCCCAGCAGCCAGGGACACCAAAATCCAGCGCTCAGCAACCAGCACCACAGTCTCCAGCTAAGACACCAGGGCCTATGAAGCCTCCAGCGCAGCAGCCAGGTCAGGCAAAGCCTCCAGCTCCACAGCCGGGTCAGGCAAAGCCTTCAGTTCAGCAGCCGGGCCCAGCAAAGCCCCCAACTCAGCAGCCTGACCCAGGAAAACCCCCAGCTCAACAGTCTGGCCTAGCAAAGCCCCCAACTCAGCAGCCAGGCCCAACAAAACCCTTAGCTCAGCAACTTTCAAAACCAGTCACTGGGAAATCTCCACAACCACCACCAACTTCTCCATCTGTAACTCAGATTCCAGTACAAGGCTCCTCTAAAGCCATCTGTCCTCTTTGCAACACCACTGAACTTCTGTTGCATGTTCCAGAAAAGGCCAATTTTAACACATGCACTGAGTGTCAAACTACTGTCTGTAGCCTCTGTGGTTTTAATCCCAATCCTCACTTAACTGAGGTGAGTGCATCTACCCAAGTCTTAGGGCATGTGGGTACCTTGCCTATGTGATGCTTTGCTTGTTACTGATAGGATGGGCTTGTCTTTCTCTGCTGCTTCCTCCCTTCCCTACCCCCTTCTCACTCTCTACCCTTTTGTCCTGCCTTCTTCCTTCCCATCTTCCTTTTTCTTCTTCAATGTCAATTATAATAGTATATTTTCTCCAGTGATAAACCAAAAATCTTACCAGAGTTTGGCATTAAAAACAGGAATGGGATGACTGAAAGATGATGAGTGTCTACTCAGTTCTGTGTGTAAAGTCTATGTTATTATTTAGCATACAGCGATATTGCTTTAACTTTGAAGTTGATGCTATTACCTATTAAGTTCTGGTGCAATTACCTAATACTATAATTGTATTAGGAAAACAGCAGGGAAATACCATGTTACTATAAAATTGAGATTTTTTTCAATTTGTGCCTGCCCTTCCCTGTAAGTGATTCAAATACTCTTAGAGGACAGCTTCCTTCCTTAGGTGAGAATTGTGGGCAGCAACACAATCCGCTCCAGAGAGAAACCCTTAGAGAAAGCTCAGCATTGTTGGGATCCTCTTAGAAGCTTACCTCTGGCATTCCCAGGGCAATGCCTGGGCCCGCCTTCCTTGCCTTCAAATCACACAGAGGCCAGTGGTGACCTGTGTGAGGGCAGGGCTGTTTACTGAGTTGAAAGATGGAAAGCTAGTTAATATTAACTCAGTATTCAGAGGCCCAGAATAAAGTAGTGTTTTAATGGATGGAAATTTGGGTGCCGTCTAGAGCAAAGGCACCAAAGAACTCACACAAAACAGTGGAAAACCCAGTAAATTCTCTGGAGTTAACTGGCAGTGAAGCTGGGATAATGCTATAAATAAGTGAAGATGAAAAGTGCAGGGTGTAAGGGAGTGTGAGTTCATTTTGAAAAGTGATCTGATAGTTACACTCAGAGAAGGCACAGTTGTCCATCTGGAGGACAGCTGTTCGTGGGCCATCCATGCGTGATGTCTGTAGACAGCATAGGAGGAAACTGACAGCACGAGATGAAGTAATGTGAGTGAAATGTCCCTGGGCAGTGAGGTTGTGTATTCTGCTTAGGCATGGAATCTGGAAGACAGGTGCGGTTATGACTACTGGTAGCTCATATTGGCTTGGATACTGAACAAATGTAAAAATGCAAATGATCTCATTTTAGACTTTGTCAATTCTTAATTGTTTTATAAAATCAATCTTTTAACCAGAAGTCATACTAAGTGCTTCAACTTTTTAAATAAACCATTCACTTCGGATGAGATTTTAATTAACATGTTATATTAAAATTATAGAGAAAATAGATTATAAGTAGTTTATGTGTAGGTTTTAAAACTTTGGTAAAGATATCCTTTTGTCAGTGGTATCATGTCTTGATAGGGCTATGAAGTATAATAATATGTTCAATGATACAGGATAGTGTCATTGGAAACTTGGATGTGTCATCGTAACATGGTGACAATTTACTAGGCAGAAATATGCAGTTGGAAATTGAAGCCATATATATTGTCGGTATGCCCACTATTTGGAAGGCAGATATTTGAATGTCGGTAGTATGGAAGATATTCTGCTACATGTTTGGCAGGATAGAAATAGAATTAAAACATACATGCTGGCTGAGGAGATAGCTCGGTGGTCTGAGTGCCTGCCTGGAAAGCACAAGGACTTGGGTTCCATCCTTGGTACGATGCCATGATAGCCACTGAAACCTGGCTTGGTAGCTCACTCCTAAATCCCAGTGCTGGGGAGACTGAGATGGGAGGATCACTATGAGTCTAAAATAAATAAATAAATAAACAAACAAACAAACTGATCGTAATATGGTTACAGTTTACTCAATTAGATAATGCATCACAGGGAAATCAACATGTGCTCTGGTGATAAGAGCTGTGAGACCCAGAAGCAGATGTTATGGACTTCAGAGTGGGAAGCACTTGTTTCCAGTGCATAAGGTTAAGGGATACTTCTTGGTAGAAGTGGCATTTGAGCTGGGTATATGAGAGTGTATAGACAGAAGACGTGGACAGGGTGGTGATTGACCTGGTACCTGGCAACAAAATGTGCAGATATACTTCTAGGCTAGCATGTGTGATAGATAAGGAGTGGGCAGTCACATCAGAGATGGAGTGAAATCATATTTTTGCCTTTCTTATTTAGCAGGTGATGATGAGAATTCTGTTCTACGAAACATACCTGGGTTAATGTAGTTATACATTCGATCACTTATTTTCTAATTTGTATTGAATATCTATTTGTGAAGGATTAAGTGCTATAAGAAAACTGAATATTCATTAGATATAGGGAAATAAAAGTTGTACATAAGAAAGGAGTTGTGGGTGTATGTGTGTGTACGTGGGTGGGGTACAGAGAGAGAGACAGAGAGACAGAAAGAGAGACAGATGCAGACACAGGTATAGACAAAGACTGAGACAGAGCCACAGAAATACAGAGCTTTTAATAATTTTTTCTTATATCTGAATTAAACTCCCTAATAATTATATGGACATAAATTCTGTTTTTCTACTATACCAGTAAGTAAACTGGTATTCCAGTTACTGCTATGGTTACTTTGGTTGTTGGTTTACCCAGATAGTAATGCAGAACCTATACCAAATTTTCTGGTTCTAAGTCTGTTTATTTATGTGAGAAAAGCAATATAGTGCTGAGGTCAAAGGAAGAAGACTGAGTTGAAGGGGACTGGGATTGTTTTCATGAATATGGAAGTGTGTTCGGTGGAATGTGAAGACACCGATTTGAACAGGGCATTCAAGGAGGGGAAGGAGGAGGGTTGGGTATAGAGTGGAATATGGAGGGAGGGACGGCCCACTGAGTGCAGGAGGCTTTCCTTGTGACTGGGCTGCTCATGTATGCGTGTCATTTCCAGTGACCCCATCAGTTTAAATGTAAAGCTGTGATAACAAGTTCTGTCTACCACATTGTATTGTTAGGAGGGTTAACTAAAAATCTGCTTTAGAAAGAATTTTTAAATATGTGTAGTCTTTTGAAATGGCAATATGGTACAGCCCAAGTAATGTTTTAAATAGATTTGGCTTATACATATGTTTGCTTATCCATTGTCTTCTGTATAGATACAGTATCATAGTTACTGGGCTCTAGGGGAGCAGTCTAAGGCCTCTGAGTCTAAAATATTAACAACTTCATTTTAGCATTCACTTATTTTTTCCTATGAGGAAAATACATGAAAAAATGTAATCAAAAATTGTAATTGTGAATTCTAGAAATTTATCCTCCCAAATCTTTTTCATCACATGTTCAGTTCTGCAAACTGCTGAATTGGGAGTTTAGAGTTGGGAAGTTAGAACTGGACAAAGGCTAAAAACTTCTGTTCCTGCTGGTAAGATGTGAGGTAGGTGAGGTTGTAGGGATGAGCACCATTTCTAAACTGTTACATAGTCCATGGAGAGGGAGCTCTCTGCATCTTCCAGATTCCCTTAAATATTCAGATTGCATAAACAAGGGTTTTTACATGAAGATAAGGACAGAGGTGAGACAGGCTTTGATACTTCAGTTGATGTGAATTATTTTCCAGTGTGATGTTTATGTGCAGGGACCCATGTTACTACTTTTCTAGCCTGAGAGTAAGTAGAATCATGGTCTCATGCATTGCAAAGGAGAGCAGAGTTTTATGGCTATGCTTCTTGTAGCCATCGTGACTTTTTAAATGGCTACCAGCTTTGGGGAAGAAGGACTGCAAAGGTGGCTATATTTAGCTGCATGTTGTGGGTTCCTGTTTCCTCCTTTGATCTTGAGTTTTCCAACCTGCCTCTACTGCAGCCACATACAGACACTTGGACAACCCAAGCATCTCTGTGCAGTGGATGGCCTTGAAAATGCCTGTCATCTTGGAGGCTGCTGGAATGGGTTGTGCTTTACATAGATCCTCTATTTCACTTGCTTCCTGCCTAGACTTCTGCTGCCCAGAGAAGTAGCTGTGGCTCTTTTTGCTGGTCCCTTAATGAATTATCCACTACAAGTCCTCTCTTCGGGCTTGCTTTCTGACACAGAACTCAAATATGTTCTCTCTAATTAGTGACGAAAGCATATGCATTGTTAATTTTGTTGATCTGCTTTACCTGCTGGGGTACATAGCCTTGAGCAAGGTAGATTTGTGGACAGATTGAAAGGTTTGTCCTTAATGTTTGAAAAATTTCCCAACTGTTCTGAGAGGGAGGGTCTGTCACTTTTGAGAATATTGATAATGAACCAATTGTTAATGTCAAATAATTGTAGGATTCTTTAGAAATATTTTTCATTCACATTATGTTCATCAGCCTGTTTGCTGAAACTAGAGATTTTATGAAAAACTGTGACCATTGGTTTTGGGACAGAAAAACCCTCATCTTACATATAAAACTTTATGGATCAAAAAGACAAAATCTTTAGAGACTGCACCCTTCAGCTGACTGAGACGGCCTCGCTGGCCCGCTGTCTGGGTGGATGGTCTTGCTCTGCTCTTGAGTCTCCTAGAGAAGAGTGTGTGAGTGTCTGTGGGAGGTGTGCTGTGAGGCCTGGTGAGAGACAGGGCTGTGCCAGGTATTCAGAGACTGGAGCTCTGAGGAAGCAAGCCCGTCAGACATCCTGTGTGGCAGAGCAACTGAAGGCACTTTTAGGAAAGCTGCTATTCTTTTCGCATTGTATTGCTGTTTTTAGCACAGAGACCTTTTCTGTAACCTCAGATTTAAGGCAAGACTGTAACACAATTCTTCTTCAAAAGAAAGACTGAGCACATATGCTTGTGGTCTCTTTCTAAAGGGCCTACTTTTTACAAGACTGAAAGGTACTTTTGGAAAGTACTGGTGACATTAGTGGTTATGCTGTAGATTCCTAGGAGACAAGAAGAAAATAGGAAGTGCGAAAGACCAGGGAGAGAGCTGAAAACTACTGAGGACACCCTAAAAAGCCCAAAACTTGGGGTCAGCTGACAGCAAAGTAGGAGTATGGTTTTTCAATAATCAAAGCATACGTTAAAAATGTGCAGTAGAGGCTGGGAAAATAGCTCAGCAGTCTAAACACATGCCTGGAAAGTGCAAGGACTTGGGTTCAATCCCCAGTACCATATTTTGGTACTGCTGTGCTTGCCCTGGAACTGGATGTAGTTTTGCACACCTGTAATGCCAGCACTGGGGAAGCTGAGGCAGGAGGATCACTATAAGTCTAAGCTGCATAGTGAGACTCTGTACCAAAGTTAAAAAAAAAAAAAAAAGTACAGTAAGAGCGAGACGATTAGGCTCTTGTAACCTCACTGGGGAGGACATGTATCCTGGTAAGGTTTACAGATAAACACAAAATGTAGCATCATGGATGGCAAAGAATTTTTCCTTTCTAAGGCCAGAGAATGTCTGCCGGATAGAGGAGAGCCGCCCAAGGGAGGGCCCTTGTAGGAAGCTTGGACCTGGGAGGGAAGCTCCTCCTTTAAGACAGTGTCACAGAGAATGGAAACAGACTCAGGTCAGCCGTGGGTCAGATGTGCGTGGGCACCGTCTGTAGACCCGGGGCCCTGCAGTCCTGTTTGCCCTCAGGTGGAAGAGAGGGACGATGGAAGCTGAGTATCTGGGCAAAAACACTTCTGTCAGTCACACTAACTGGTGGGGGTGTTCATGCAGGCAGGTGGCATTGAAAACCTAGCCAGGCATGTTAGCAGTGACACCACAGGAAGGTAAGCAGAACCTTGTAAAAGTTCATTCAGGAAGCATAAGTAACATAGTAATTCTTGCTATCCTTGAGAAAAAATCAGAGAAGGTATCTCGTTGATATTGAAAACATTCTGATCTCAGTGGCCTGCTGAGGGTACAAATAGACCTGTTCGAAGACCTGTAAATACAGACCCAGAGTTTTCTTTCAGCCATACCGCTAAACAACAGAATGCGCAAAGTTCTCGGCCACTTTGGTTGCACCCACTGTGTTTAGGCCTGTTCTTGATGCTGGGGATACAGGAGTTAACACAGGAGGCACAAAGCTTTGCCTTCTGTCATGAGCACTCTAGTAAGGATCACACATGAATACAACATACTGTGTGACAAATGGCAGTAAATGTTGTGGAGCAAAATGGAGTATAGGAGAGAGGTGTAGGATGTAGCACGAGGGGGATGGGGTGAGTGGTATGGCTTTCAGAACTCATGAGATCACATCTTGGGCTTGATGGAGAACTTGGGCCTCCAGGATCTTTCATGGCTATGTAAGGTCTAGTGAGTGATCTCATTTGAGGCTCAGATAATGGACAAAAGATAAAGGAAAGGTAATGGATAGGAAGCAAAGAAGAGGAATGCACCCAGGACTGTGTACCATTCTGAAATGCCCTCCACTCTCCTGCCTATGGGAATGTGGAGGTTGAGAAATGCTCCTTTCATGAATTTCCCACCACACAGAGCTATCCCTGTTCTTAAAAACAGATGATAAGCATGGCTTTTGACAAAAAAATCAGCGTTTTTAGTCTGATGAAACTCATAACATTTTAAATTTATGGATCAAATAGAAAACCAAAGTATTAATTTATAACAGCAGGTAACCCCAACAAAATGGTAGAGCCAGAAGTTAATATTGATTGATTTTGGGGTGCTATTCTTAGGGTAGAGAAAAAAGGCATCTTGTTTATTTTCATACCTTTTTATACAAATATTTTAGCTTGTATAGTCATGATATAACTGTAACTTCACTGGGGTAATCTAAAAATCCTACTTCAGTAAGTGATTGCTTACATGATATATGATGTGAAGGGGACGTTAAAGGGCTGTTTCTCTTCCTTCTTGACATTTGTGTTGGCCTTGTGCTACTGTAACAAGTACTGAGGTAGTCAGCTTAGTAAGAAAAGAGGTATGTTAGGGGTTCTACCTGGAGAAGTTTTGCCTATCATCTGTTTGCCCAGTTTTGGGCCTTTGGTGAGCAATGCACCATGGTAGAGGCCCGTGGTGAGTGTAGTCTGCCTGCTCTTGCTTGAGGAGTGAGAGCCAGAAGGAACTAGACACTTGTTTTCTGTTCACCGTAGCCCCTGGTGTTAGAGGACCTCCCCACTAGGCCCTGGTCTTGTACATTCCCACAGCCTTTCAATGATGGTGTCACCCTGGGGACCAAGCCCTTAACATATGGTCCTCTGGGGGACACTTCAGATCCAGGCTATAGCAGTGCTCCGCCGTAGGGAAGTTTCAAAAGCTTTTGGTCTAAATAACAATGAGGACTGAAATAACTTATGCCTGTGGTGGTGTTTGGTAATCTTATTTGTTTACTTGTGCTTGGCAAACTTGTACCAAGTTTATGTGAAGTCAGCGAAGGAAAATAAAGTACCTGATTATAAGCATAGCAAATGTGATTTTTTTTTTGCCATACATTGATAATTTATATTATTCATACAGTTAAATTAAGAATATCCTGATTATAACAACACAAATTTACCCTTCTTTAAATAGTTTTCTAATGAAGTTAAAGTCATGGAAATAATAGGGTTCCATCATTTAAAATCTGTATTTCTTAATTATATTTACACATGCCACATTTGTTTTAATCTTTGATGAGGTCCAGTTTATATCATTTTCCTTTATATTTTGCATGTTCTCTGGATATGGGTATGTGTGTCTGTTCCTCATAAATTTAGTCATAGAACCAAAAGCGATGTAACTTTTGGCTTTTAAAAGATTAGCTGTTTCAGATGTCTTTCTGAAGCACTGACTTATAATATCTAGTAAGTCTGTTGTCATGTGTTGTTATATCTGGTACAATAATCTGTCTAGTTTGGTGCTAACTATGAAAGCAATAATTTGCAGTTCGAATCACTTACTGGGTCAGTAAACTTTGTACAGGGATAGGTGAACTCACTTATTGTTCTCATCCCTTGAGAAACACACATAGCTAGCACTCTCTTATCTTTTTTTTTTTTTTTTCTTTTTCTTTTTTTCTGTAATTAGGACAAGGTCTACAGGGTCTACAGGCTCTCACTATGTAGATCAGACTTGTAGTGATTCTCCCATCTTCAGCCTCCCAATTGCTAGGATTACAGGGGCGCACCACCACGCCCAGTCTCAATCACTGTCTCAGCACACCCCACGGGTGGGGCCAACACGGTACCCGGGGATAAAACCCAGTCCACTGCACGCTCTGCCTAAGCTGGCACCTTAGTCTGCTGAGCTCTCGAGCCAACCCTCCTCAACTCTATCTTAAGTCAGATAAAAATGAGCTCTATTTTCTTTTTAATAATCTTGATGATTACAAAATGTCCTGCTCACTTCTGGAAACAGCAAGAACATTAGACTTTCATGCATAAAAGTTTGTTGCTATAAGCTTAACAACAACAACAAGACTGAAGGCAGCAACTTTGCTAATTTTCCTTTCTTCCACATTAGGAAAAAAAACGCTTACAACTAATGTTATTGCTGGGGCCCCAGGGACCAGGTTGGAAGGGATGCTTTTATCTTTCTTTTTTTGGGGGGGAGTGTTATAAAATAAGGACAGAAACCCACAAAATATGCACTTTGTCAGAAAAGAAAATGAGCTCTTAGATATATTTTCAGAGTATTAAAGACAAGATGTAAATAATCTGTTAGAAGTTTATATTAATTTTTCTTAGTGCCAGATGCATCAGTAAGGCATTCAGTAATCTGTGTTTTGAGTCCTTTCTATTTCTTTTATACATGAGTAGTCTTGCTGATAAAACCATACGTTTGCTTAAAAATAAGTCTTACTTTATAACACTTGCTGCAAAGAGTGTTTCTTGCCTTTTTCTTATTTCAGTAAGAAAGGAGATTTTTTTTTTTTTTTTTGTCCTGGAAATGGGAGATAGGAGTTTGAACCCTGCATTTCAAAGTATTGTGTGTACAAAGCACAATTTATATGCATATTATCATTTACTGCTCACTTAATAAAGTAGAATTCACATTTTAAGAAGGAATAAAAGGCTAAGAAAATTATAATTTGAGTTCTAAAGCTGCAGTTCTGAAATATGCAGTATTTCTTCATCAGTTAGTAATAAGTTAACACTTTGAAGCGTGAAAGGAATGTGCTATTTTAGAGGTGGATCATATGCTATAATTTCTAGCTCAGCTACATTTTTGTTTGGTGATTTTATTAACTTTCTTCGTTTTTATGAGTGTTTAGTTTCATTATTTGTGATGTGAAAGTATGGCTAGATTGTAATCACTTTTGACAATGTAAGTGAAAATGCCTTAAAATTCACATGATAGATATCCATTGTTATTAGTACTCATCTTTATAAAATTCTGTTAGTTATTGTTAGAAGTAGGGATAGATGCTGTAATTGTTACCTTTTCTTTTTTTGTACTAGGGATGAAACTCAAGATCTTGCACTTGCCAGGCCGGCACTATGCCACTGAACTATCTCCCCAGCCCCTGCTAGCTTCTTTTATAGGTGAGAAAACTGAGGTTGAGAATTTAAGGGGAGTTTGTAAAGTCAAAGTCACTGCGGTGGATTCTACAGAAGTGGGGTCTACTGACCTAGACTTTACCATCTTTTATGTCATGTATATAACTGCATTATTTGAATTACTCTATTTCCTAAATTTTTGAGCTATAGAAAAGTGTGTGTGTGTGTGTGTGTGTGTGTGTGTGTGTGTGTGTGTGTGATTTTTACATATCCTTAAAGTTCTAAAGAAATTAAACTTCACAACAGGAAATTTTATCCTTTTATTTTATTTTCAAAGTACTTAGTTTTAGGGCCGGTCAAATAGCTCAGGGGATTAAAGCAGCTGGGGATTCTGGGGATTCAATCCCATGCTGGCCCCGCCCCCTGGGCATGCTGAGAGGGCACTTGAGATTAGGCTTGGTGGTGGCCTGTAATCCTAGCTCTTGGGAAGCTATAAACAGGCGATCACTATGAGTCCCGTCTGTAGTGAGACCCTGAACATCTTGTAGACTCTTCCTTAAAATACAAAACAACAACAATAAAAACAACCAAAATACTTAGTTTTTTAAGAAAAACGAGGCAGGAGAGCACTGCCCCACTCACTGCAGACCAGGGTGGTCTTACACTGGTCCTTTTTTAGCTGTGTTATAGCAGATCTGTGTGCTCCTGCTGTGGGTCAGCTGCTTAGCTAGAATGTGACAATGGGGCCTCTATAGGTGATAACTTGCCTGCTTACTGTTTGGAGTGGAATTCAGAGGGGAGAAGGCAAGCCAGTAATGCAGCAACTGCAGATGGGAGTTTGCTGTAAAGTAGAAAGCAATGAAGTACATGTAGATAATATCTCATTTCATTTGGATGTAAAAGACTAAACTGTTTTTTTTTCTCTTCTCCAATAAAAAATTCATTAATTGTAAAACAATTTATAGGAATACTGTATTTTTGTTATTTATCTTAATTTCTAGTTGTATACTTACAGCAGCTCTGAGCAACAGATTTCTATTTTGTATATGCGTGTATGGGGTGGTGACTGGGTATTGAACACAGAGCATTCAGACTGAGCCACATACTATAGGCCTTTTTCCTTTAAATTTTGAGATATGTCTCATTAAATCACTGAGCTGCACTGGGTAGGCTCCAATTTGTGACCTTCCTGCCTCAAATTCTCAGAGTGCTGGGATTAGTGGTGCCAGGCTCAGATTTCCACTTATATAAAACAGAAGTCAAATGGCACATTTCACTATGTGAATATGTAATTAGAATTCTATGATTTACTTGCTGAAAAAAATTAATGCGTAAATCTGTTT
>PVKN010029522.1:0-12977 GCA_004027915.1 Capromys pilorides
GTCTCACTACTAAAAAAAGTACTTAGGAAACAGTAAGCACTCATTAAAGCCTAATTATTGTACTACTGGAACACTAGACAGGAATTAGAAGTTGTACACAAAGTATAAGGGTTGGAGTCCGATTTTGCCAGATTTGAACCCCAACATTGCCACTATATGGGCCGGTGATCCCATGCAAATTACAACTTTTATCATCCTCAGTTTTCTTACCCATTAGATGAAGTTAATAATATCTGGATTATATTTAAAATTGCTAGCACTATGTCTTCCATGTAATGAGTCTCAGTATTCATTCTTTAAATTCTGAAGCGTTCTCACTTCTTACTTAATAAGTAGATGAAACAATACAAATTTCTATGGCTTTGGACTGTTCTCTATGATAGGCCAGTAATCTTACCCTATAATTGTGGGTCAAAGAAGGGTATGGTCAATTGAAACTTACAGGAGAAACTATTAAATGTGCTGTCTTAAGTTACTTTCTCATTGCTGGAACAAAATAAACGATGCCTTCAAGTTAAAGGAGGAAAGGTTTACTTGGATTCATAGGTTGAGAAGGTTCTAGTCCACAGGTGGCTATTTTTAAGAAAGGGCTTCATGGCTAGTGGGAATACCAGAGCACAAACAGTCTATGGCATGGTAATCAGGTAATAGAGTGGTTTGCTTCTTTCCCTTTTTATTCCACCCAAGCTACAGGCTTATTATTTAGTGCCACCACAACCATGTGAGGCTTCCATCTTCACAAAATCTATTATTCACACCCAGAACTATTCTAAATCAATCAGTGGCACACTGAACCAGTATCATACACCCATGATCCAGTATCAAGATACCCACGATTCTGTCCATGAGCACATGAGAGGTTAGGGAACATCTAGATATAAGCCATAGCATGCGTTATCTCTAAATCTGAAGAAACACAGCATTCCTGCATAAATTGAACTGTTCTATCAGAACCCAACAGAACAGAAAGGAAATAAGATGTATAATATTTTCCTCTGTAAGACGTTAGACCAAGGCTGGCAAGATAGCTCAGTGGGCTACGCACCTGCTTTGGCAAGTGGCAAGAGCAGGAACCAGTGCTGGATCCCTGGTCCCACATGCCCCACCAGTCCTACGCTTGAGGTGCGCTGATCCAGCATATGAGTCCAGGCATGGTGGCACACACCCATAATCCCAGGGCTGGGGAAGTTGAAAACAGAAGAATCACTACAAGTCTGAGCTGTGTAGTGAGACCCTGTATCAAATATATAAATGAAAAGAGAAAGGGATGGGACAGGACTGGATGGGACAGGATGGGACAAGAGACCAAAACCAGGATGTGGCTCTGTTAAGAAGACCTCCAGACCTGAAATTAGTATAGATGAGATTTGAGTTCCACTTATTCTTCTGTCTGTGTGATCTTAGAAAAATCATATGCCTTTTGTCCTCTGAACTTCACCTTATTTTCCAACAAGAGTTCTACATATTCCAGTATTTGGAAGTTTTGTGGAACAGACTCAGACATACTCAAAAACTTGGATACAAACCCTACCCATAAGCAAAAGATTAGTTTCCTTTTCCATCAACATTATATATTGTCTCCTACCATGTCACTATTTTGCTCAGACTTCATTGTGCTCAGCTCTAAGTAATAAATCTTAATTGTTTTGAATTAGTCATCACAATTCCTTTCCCCTTTGCTAAGGATTTCCTTTTACAGCTCCTTTTTGCAATTAGGTACATTCACTTCTAGTCAATAATACATGAGGAAACATCTCACGGACTTCTAGTTTGAATTTTTTCATAAATAAAACGAGATCATTTTTCTCCCTCCTTCAGATGCTATAGACACATTGCCTGGCTCTATGGCAGCTATCTTGTGGCCATGAGATTGAAACACAACAAAGATGAATCAATCTACTCAGAGTGAAGAAAAATTGCAGGTCATTGATATTATCATTGAGCTACTGACTGCTCCTTAAAAATTTTTGCTAAATAATCCATATGTCATTATGACTTAAGCTATTTTGCTTACATATTCATTACCTAACTTATACATTACACTCATGAGAGTACTCCATCTGATAGAAGACCAAGACAAACATCCTATAGAATTAAATATCACTATACCAGGGATATAGATAACTATTTCCACCTTGCCTACCAAAAAAAAAAAAAAAAAGAAAATAGGTTTTAGAATACTGCTCAAAAAAGCATGCAGTTGCATATGAGGTCATACTAGTGTTAAAATATGAATTTTATAACATATAAGGAAATATCAGAATTCTAAAAGAAGGGCATGTATTTAATAATGGTGATAAAAACCAACCCTTACTGAGTACATCCTTTGCCCAGGCTTTATTCTAGATCTTCACATCTATTAAGTAATGAAGTCAGCTCCATAATTATCCCATTCTGCAGTGGAAGGAAGTAATACACTAACAGCAAAAGATGTACTAACAGTAAAGTCTCTGGTATTTGAACAAAGTAGTCTCATGCCAGAAGCTGACATCACAAACACCACAATATGGCACATTCTGCCAAGCTGTTGAAACATTATTTGCACTATTTGTTTTTAAAAATAAGTCACCTAGAAAGAAAACATTCTCTCTGGCCTTCACAGAGAGCAAACTAGTCAAGCAATGGCTGTGACTCATCCAGATCGCCAACTCTACAAAAGTTCTACAACACACTGCATGGTTTCAAGGTAAATCCTGGGGGATTTGATTGACCTTGTCAGATACAAAAGTTGCATGCTTTGCTATGTAAGTCTTGCTTTAACTTGGACTTTACCATCCAGCAGAAAAGTTTAACCATGAGGCATAAAAAGTAAAGCCAGATAAGTATGCTGAGCTGTAAAAGGCTCAAGTCAACAGCTTCTGACAATGCCAGTTCTGCTGATAATCCACTACTATTATGCAATATTGGATTATGCATACAACCACTTTCTCTTAGCTGAATGAGAAGAAAGATTTATACCAATAGTGTTTAGAAAAATTATCATATCTGCATCTTGTTCTCTGAACAACTACTATGAAGATAACAATACGCATTGTATAAATTATTGTGGCTGTCTTAGTAAGATGTTTTAAAACTATCTCATTGTTATTTCTTATTAAAAGTAATAAAATTATAAAAACAAGAATATCATTAACTCATAATTGCAAGAATCGCCTAGTCTTCCAAGAGATAATTAATTTCAGAGCATCAGAAGGCCCTTTTAGTACTGATAAATTTTTTCCAGATTAAGTGATAGAGTAAGTCACTCTGTCTTTTATTAGGAAGGAAAGAATCCGCATTCCATATATTTCATGTGGGGCTATGTAACTACAATAGTAATAAGTTAATAAGTATAAAACATGTGCTCTACCCAACAATGCTACTAGCTGTGCAAATTTCTATGTTGTTCCTGAGATCACTAGCATCGAGGGCTATCACACCGAGTGTGAGCTGGGTCCTTTCCAGTAATAGGAGATCCCACTCACACTGAGGCTTACTAGCATCCCATCCCCAGAAGTTCTATAATGGGGAAAAGAGCTGCCATACCCTGTTTGTAATCTTGATTTTTAAACATATCCCTTATATCTTTCTAGTAGGTTAAAAATAATTGAAATTATCAGCCAAGTGGCTTAGAAGATAAAAACGTATGTATGTATGTATGCATGTATGTACTGCCACAGTGGCATGCCCATTGTATTAAAACATTCTCCCATTTCCTAATTGAAGTTCAGTCAATTTATATCAGACATGGACTAAAAACCATCTGTACACACACTGTCATCTGGACTCAACCCCACTGCCACCAGCAAGGAAAACAATTACAATGCTTATCTAGAATCTCAAGATTATTCTGTGTTTTTATTGAGTCACAACCAGACTAGAAAGCTTCTCTGAACTATAGCCACACAGGAAAGTAAGAGTTTTGAATCAATCTTACTGCCACTAAGTGTGATATCTCACATATCAAGTATTTCATTTTATTTTATTAAAGAGTTGCTGCTGAGTAGTTTGCCTTTATTGATTCACTTAATCCTTCCTCAATAAGTAATGCACACTCTTTTACGTATGGAAAATGTGAAGTTCAAAGGAGCTGCATAACAGGTCGCAATGCACACTGTGAAAGGATGATGCATCCTTTCTTTCCTCTGTCTCAGCAGGGTATCAATTCTGTTTCAGTTTCCACTCTGTCAAAAAATACTAAGAATGCGCCTTCTCCCAAAATTCCAGGTAAGAACTCGTTTCATTGACAGTATATATAGTAACCTGTGTACTCTGTTTAGAAATAGCATGCAAGTCCCATGCTGGCCAATGTGAAGAGAAGATTTCTGGGGCTCTTTTCAGAAAAGCACTCACAGTCCAGTGGAAGAGTTGCAGAAAAAAACTTGTTCCTCTTCTGGAGCTCTTCTTGCCTGTGTGTGATACTTAGAGCTGCTCTTGCTGTCTTCCTGCTACCCTGAACATTAAGCGGACTGTCTGAGAAGGCCAGAAGTAAGAGAATCACTGAGAATTGGAGCCAGAGCTGTGATATACTCAGGTTGCAACCTACCTTGCCTCAACAGAATAAACGTTCTTATCTCTAATCTAATCCAATCTGGGTGCTTTACCAAATATGTTTCACAAAGCAAATGGTAGATCTGGGATTGGGTAGACCCAGGTATGTCTAGCTCCAGGGCTAGAGACCTCGACCATAACACTACAGCTCCTTGAATGCTGGGTATCTCTGTGTCTCTGAGGCATAGGTGTAGTGTTTCCTCACGTGGCTCCAGATAGGTGCCCATAGGTGCACGTCTTAAGTCTGTGAAATACAGCCTCTCATCTTTTTACCTCTCCTACCATTCATACCACTATCTGGAGCTCATTCAGAAATAAACCAATTTAAGCTGTCATCAAGAACTCAGCCAATAACAAATGCCATAAAGGTCATGTGAAAAAAGGAAACCTTCTCCACTGTTGGTGGGCATGCAGGCTGGTACACCATTACAGAAATCAGTATGGAGATTCCTTGAAGAGCTAGAATTGGAAGTACTATTCAAGCTATCTTTCTCCTAAGTATTTTTCCAAGAGAACTGAAATCATCATACCACAGCGATATATGCGTACCCACGTTTATAGCAGCACAATTAATCATAGACAAATCCTGGAAGCAACCCAAATGCCCATCAACTGAGGAATAAATAAAAGATACAGTAGTTTTACACAATGGAGTATTATTCAGCTATAAAAAAGATAAACTCACCATTTTTGGAGATAAACGGATGCACCTAGAGTTTTTATTGGTAAGTGAAATAAACCACATCCACTTGTGCAAACATCATATTATCTCACTAGTGTGAGAACCTAAAGAATAATTAAAATCTGAAAGATACAGCAGATACTAAGAAAGGAAAAGAGTTTATTAAATGGGAAAGAAAAACTGGAATGAGGAAAAGGACAAATAAAAAAGGGAAAAAGATATATTTTGGCACATATGTGTGATATTTTGGATAATTGTACTCTCAATTTCTGCTGGTCTTTCGAAAGGAGCAGTTAATGCTCAATTTTTTTCTTTTTATTCTTATCTCTTTTCTTCTTTTGAATTTCTTATAACTTCTTTATTATTATTTTATTTTGTTTTTCTTTAAATGAATGTAGCACATTTATATCTGGTAATCTGAATAACTAGTTTGAAGATGGCATCATGTAACACAGCAACCACTGTTAAATTATTATTACTTTGTTTAGTGAAATCTTGTATCATTTTAATACTGTTTTTTCTATTACTATTTTGTATCCTTTAAGAATAAAAACATAAACCTATTTAGTAGAGGCAGAAAATTGGTCTCAATCTTAATAACCAGGCCCAGTTCAAGGATCAAGGCCCATCTCAAAACTCTCAGTTACTGTAAAGGCTACTTCTTAGAACCATCATGACCAAGGACCAGGGACTGAAAAATCATGTGCAGTCTCAAGCACATTTATATCGTTAAAAATATGTATATATTATTAAGCTTGGATCAGTCATCATGTTTAAATAATCCAGTATCTCCTATTTTGCCTCTTAATTTAGGTGACCTAGGAATTTTGTTCCAAGAAAGTGCATCCTGCTGCTGCTACTTTCTCTCAGAGTCAAGGACCTTAGAACTTTTACCACTTAAAACAATGTCAAGGAGGCCAGCCAAATAGCTCAGCAGATTAAAGTGCCTGCAAGCAGGCACAGAGGCTGGAGGTTCGATCCCCAGGCCTGCCATGCCAGCCTTGCCCCAGGAGTGTGCTGAGATGGCAATTGAGACTGGGTATGGTGACACACACCTGTAATCCCACCTCTTGGGAGGCTGTAAACAGGTAGATCACTACAAGTCAAATCTAGTAATGAGACCCTGAACACCCTATAAACCCTTCTTAAAAAAAATAAAGTCAAGAAAACAAATATTTGAAAAAGAGTCTAGATCCTTAACTTTGTCAGCAAGTATTACAAATACCCCTCTGGGATCATTAAGATGATTTCTGTTGTTGTTTGGGTAACTGTCTCTAGGGGACACAACTACTAAATTATCAAGCCAGAACTGGAAAATTGTGCAGTAGAAACGGATTTCTGCAGATGGTATGGTCACTTGTGGAGCACTGCTCTAATTAAATAGGTACAATGTTGTGTCTCTGCTCCAGCATTTGATTGGATCTCAGCTAAAAATAATAACAGTTCTCTCTCCAGTGGTCACAATGCACTGCACTAGTGAAAAAAAGCACAATAAGAAATTAGATGTCACTATTGCAAAAGATTTAATAATCATTGTAACTGCAGAGAAAGAAGTCATCCAAGTCATTTTCTACCTTAAAGGAAGTGTGCATCAGGAAATAGCTAAGGTTAAACTAAGTCTGGGGCTCATCATAATTCAGCACCACGGACAGCAAAAGAGGGGCAATAAAATTGAAATATGAGACAGACAAGAGAAAAAGAGAAAGGAAAGAAAATCCTTAACTCCCAGGTACCTAAAAAGAAATTTCAAACTGCCTACAAGTTTTGTCCACCCCTTCATTCAGGACTACTTATCTTCTTTATGACATCTAAGTGCCTTCCTGCTGAAAAACCACTCTCCCTGATACCTAGCAGGGCAAACTACTTCCTCTAACAAGCCCAAAGCAGTGTTTAAGTTCAACACAGGATTTCTTAGTACAGGTGTCAATTACTTCTCTGAGAACCATGTTTAGGAGCTACAAGTAGGAGAAATTTTCCATTTGGAAAAAAGCAGCATCCTTGAAGACCTGGACAATGTAGGACCAGACTCATCTGCATTATGGTTAAGCAAACAAAATCATTTTCAGAAAGAATCTTAAAACTCTAAACAAAAAGCTAATTATAACTGTTCAATGTACAATATGGCACTGTGCTAGGCACTGAAAACAGAGCATTACACAGAACATCATCTCTATCAACCTGAAGTTTTTAAAGAGCTAAAACAGAGTAACATAAAGTAATGAGGAGACAGGAATGCTGGTTGCCCTGATTTGACAATTATTGCACCATTTATAGAGGTATCAAAACAGCACACTGTGCCACATTAATATGCAATGATCATTACATGCTAACTAAAAAGGAAATAAGGAGAAAATTAATTAATCAAGAGAATAATGGTGAACAATACTCCTACAGATACGAACGTATGCAAATGGAGTTTTAGGAGTAATGTGGATTTCTATGAATGTAAATCACACTTCAATAGTTCTTACAAAGAAAATTGTTACAAACAATGCAAATAAAAACAGGCCACTATGTCCAGGCTGCAGAGATCAGAGAGAGGTACACAGAGGCCATGTGACCATAGAGCTTCATAGGCCATTTGACAACCCTAGAATTTTTTTTTTCCTGAGGAAAAAGGAAATCCTGAAGACAGTTATGTTAAGCTCGAGTACTACATTATAGGGTAATAGTATGACTAAACTTCTCTTCTGAAGGGTTAACAACTTAAGCTGGCAGACGAAAAAATTAGAGAAAAAGAAGCAGTACAAAGATAGCCAATATTTTGGCTCTAGCTCCTATAGGTCAGTGAAGACTCAAGACATAATAGAAGCTACTCTTAACATAAAAGAATGTCCTATAACTCAGTGATGTCCCAAGTTTTCTGTTCAAGGAGACTATGGGGCCACAGAGGAAAAGGATCAATGATGTATAGTGTGCCTAAGGAGAGTCAACTAGAAAGAAAGCATTCTCTCAGGCTTTTACAGAGAGCAAATTTGTCAAGCAATGGCCACGATTCATCCAGACAGCTGACACTGACAAAAGTTCTACAAAAACGCTGGGCATGGTTTCAGGGTAAATCCTAAGGGGATTTGACTGACCTTGTCAGATACAAAAATTACATTTTCTGTTACATAGGTCTTACATTAGCTTGATCTTAGCCACCCAGCAGAAAAGTTTAATCATGAGGCATAAAAAGTAAAGCCACATTATTATGCTGAGCTGTAAAAGGCTCAAGTCAACAAGCTTCTGATATTGCCAGGTCTGCTGATAACCCACTACTATTATGGACTATTGGACTATACATGAAACTACTTTCTCTTAGTTTAATGAGAAGAAATATTTGTACTAATAGTTTTTGGAAAAGTTATATGTCTACATCTTGTGCTCTGAAGAACTACTATGAAGACTACAATATGCATTGTATTAATTATTGTGGCTGTCCTGCTAACGTGTCTTGAAACTGTCTCACTATTCTTTCTTATTAAAAATAATGAAATTTTTAAAAAGGGAAACCCATTACACAATTTTAAATAGGCGTAAGAACATGATAATTGGGCTAGGGAGATAGTTCAGCAGCATAAGAACCTTCCTGGCAAGCATAAGGTCCTGAGTTAAATCCCCAGTACCAAAAAATGATATGGTATTTGTATTTTTAGAAGCTACCTATATTGATCAGTGTCCATTTCTGTGGCAAAAATACCCAACATCTTCAATTTACAGAAGAAGGGTTTTGACTTGGCTCATGGTTTCAGAGGTTCAATCTACAGTTGTCTGGGTTCAAGGCAGGAATATGACGGTGGAAGACCAGGGAACAGAAGGGTGACTCATTTCAACCAGGACACAGAGAGTAAGGGAAGAGCATGAGAGGAAAGAACCAGGTGCAGTTTTTATGATCCCCAAGGCCACATCACCATGATCCCTCTCCTCCAACTAGTCTTTGCCTCTTAATAACCCATTTGGCTATGAGTTCAACAAATGGCTAACCCATTGATGAAGGTAATGTGTGCCTCCCAACCTCACCCCATCCAATCACCTCTCCAGGAATCTCTTAATCTAGTCAGGTTGCCAATCAAGATCAACAGCCACAGTTCCTCTAATTGTAAAAACTAGATTGTACAAGACAACAGAGAATGCAAAACTCCAGTCGTTACTAAACTTTTCCACAGAAAGAGGGACCATAAGGTCCTATGTTACGAACTGCATGCTCTTAGCAAGCTCACTGGGCAATTTCATGAAACTAAGACAATCCTCTTGCCTGGAAAACTTCCTATTCTCTAGTGAAACACAAAAAGGCTTTTCATTTTATAATTCAACAAAACGCCAATTGAAATATTTCTTGGAGGACTGGTTTGATCAAGGAGAGGGAAATAAACTGAGACATGCAACTGTGCTACCTAAGTCCTAAGACCTTCACTTTATTCACTGCCTCTAATCATGTGCATTTTTTCTTCTTTTAGAAGATAATTATACCAAGAGTGGGCTGAGAATTTAACACAAGGACTTTAATGTACTAAACCCCTCCTCTCTACAAAGATTCAGGATATATTTTTCTCAGATCCTACTCAAGTTCCTTTGTGAATTAAGACACTTTCATTGCTTCTGAAATTACATTGTCCTAAACAGTATAAAACACATTTCTACATGAAAGAAAAATTTGTAAGTCAACTCTCATGTAAACTAATTTGCTATTTTTTCTGCAGCCTTTCAAAATTTCTGTTGTGGTCATAAAAATAATATAGAGAACACTGCAAAGTACAATAAAATAAATTACTTTAGTTTTTCCCAGTTATTATGTAGCCTACAAGCTTTAGTAGTTTGTGAATTACACTGATATGTTCACCATATGTACAGGGTACTATTGAAAGTCTCTGTTGCAAGTCTACAGCTACGAAAGCATTCTCTCTGTACAAGCTGATATATTTGACACAAGCTCAGTTAAACCTGGAGTTTGATTTAAATGAGCTACACACACTTCAAGCAATCGATCATTTGGTTTTGTTACAGTTCAGCAAGTGGCTTCAGCTCTTGGCAACACAGGTAGTTTACTTCAGTACTGTGGACAGAGCCTAGGTCTCCTCTTTGGCTGAAAATGTGTATTTGCAGCCTTCTTACACCTCCACAATAAATGCATTAAAAGTGTAGTTTTATCATTAGTTTTTTCAAGAACCTCCATATTGTTTTCCATAGTATTGTATTAATTTAAAGTCCCACTGATAGTTTATGAGTATTCCATTTTTCTGTATATCCTTGGTAGCATTTATTAAATTTTTTCAGAATAGCCTTTCTAACTGGGATGAGATGGTATCTTATTGTAGTTTCAATTTCCATTTCTCTGATTCTGACTTATCTTTCAAATAGAAAATGCTGTTCTGTTCTACTTCAAAGGGAAAAAACAGTGAGTTAGGCCTGTTAAATAAATCCCTGGAAAATTGCACTCTTTTTTTTAATTTTTGTGTGTTTGATACAGAATCTGACTACACAGCTTAGACTCTTAGTGATTCTCCTGTTTCAGCCTCCCCAGCACTTATATTACAGGCATGTGCCACTATGCCTGTTATCAGTGGCTGGCTCAGCATGCCTGTTATCAGTGGCTGACTCAGCATGCCCAGGACAGGCAGGCATACTGGGGATTAAACCCCAGTTCTTGTGCTTGCCTAGGCAGACACTTAGACCACTGGTCTATCTCCATGGCCCTGAATTCTCTTTAAGAGATATCCAATCCAAAGATCTCCATAGAAAATAAGAAAGTATTGGGCTGGGGAGAGAGTTCAGTAGAATAAACACTTGCCTGGCAGGTGCAAGGTCCTGAATTAAATCCTCAGTGCCACAAAAAACAAAGAGGGGATTGGGAGACAGATAGCTCAGTAGATTGATTCACCTGCATAGGCAGACATAAGAGATAGGGTTCAATCCCCCACCTGCCATGTCACCCCACCCCTGGGGCATGCTGAGATAGCGATTGAGACTGGGCATGGCGGTGCACCCCTGTAACCTCAGCACTTGGGAGGCTGAAAACAAGGGAATCACGACGAGTCTGATCTATGTAGTGAGATCCTATAAACCCTGTACTAAATACATTTTTAGAAAAGAGGAAGTATTAAGATTCCTTTCTCCTACTACCAAATCCTACGGTTTATGAATGCTTATTAGGATTTCAACAAATCTTAATAGATATGTATTAGCAATTATCATAGTTCATACAGAAATAAAAAACTTTTAACTAATAAATCTAAGAGTTTAGCAGATCTTATCTTACCTGTAAACTCACTGGGTTTTAGGTTTTAAGATCTTTTCTTAGAACTCTAGCATGATTTCCAAGTTATATAAAAACATGATTTGAAAAAATGTAAAAGAAAAATACTAAAGATTTTCTCAAAATGACTGCCTATGATGTTAAGTGGAATAAGCCAACATATAAAAATTATTTTCATGCCTGTCCATCTGAAAGCAAGAAATAAATACAGACCTTATGTCTCTTATCACAAACCCTCAGGGCCACACATGTTTCAAAATTCAGGATTCCTTTACATCTTAGAGAGATATTAAACTGTACATGTGACATACCCTAAAACGATCAAGACTTCACAATAATCATACATATTTGTATTTATGCACCAAATCCTACTAACACTCACACTGGTTGGGACAATGAACACAAAGTTTGCATGGGATCAGGTAAAATGTATCTGGTAAATAAAATCAAGTCATACCGTGATGGGTTTGCGACTAGATGAGTGTCAAAAGAAAGGTTTAAAATAGGACAAACTTCTAGCTTCTCTATTTAACAACAGTTGCAAATTAAAATAAAAGTGAAAATTTAGAAGGGATAACAGTATAAAATCATAAACATATAGGCATATATAGGCATATAAACACACATATAAAAAAAGGGGGAAAAAAACGGCTTTCACAATTTTTGAATTTCCAAATTTTGAGTAAGACTCTGAACATCGGTTTATTGAGTAGAAACCAATATACATACATTGAAATTTAATCTTTACAGCAAACCCCTAAGGAATGTTTTATTGGTTGCATTCTAGATGAGCAAATATGGGCTCAAAGAAATCAAATAACATGATAATATCACATATCACTAAGAGGGGCAATCCCTAGGATGTTCTCAATCATAGCCCACCTCCCCAAAGGAGCTCCATCATGGCATTAACTTGTGTCCACATTCCACTCAGGCTCATAGATTAAAGAAAATGAATGTAATATTATTCTCATAAGCCATAATCAAACCATAACTGGAGATTTCTTAACCGCCACTGAATGCGTTTGTGGGAGGGAATTTATTTTATTTTATTCCTCCTCAGGTATTAGAAATAAGCTCCAGTCTCTAACATTACGACATCTTGATGCCTTCTCCAAAGACAGCAGCTTCCTTTCAGATTCCATTTCATCTCGAATATTATCTTACAGTCATCAATTTATGAAGATCACAAAACTCCATTCTCTGAAAATGACAGGAAGCAGATTGGCAACATTTCCTTTGAAAAAAAATTTAAATATGATCCTGAGTTCTAAAATTTTTCTGTTTTCATTGATGGAGGATTTTGAAGAGTCCAAGAAGTGGAAAAATGTTTAATTATCACTTAACATTAACCATCACTAGTATAATTAGAGATTCTGAGGCCCTAGTGTGTGTGTTTACAGCTTTTCATAAGATTTTAATATCAATTAATTATAATTTTTTAAATCTACATTTACCAAAGAAAGTTAATGTAATGATTTATTTACTCAGTTTTGTCTCAAAATTTATATCTCAAAAACAGCAAACATT
>PVKN010029523.1:0-12974 GCA_004027915.1 Capromys pilorides
TTAGCAATCAGATAAAAAATTAATTATAAGATCACCATGTAGATAGGGAAATGGGGCAGAGCATGGTGAGGTCGGGTCTCATGTGGAATGGTGGTGAAGCGCCTGGGCTGGATTCTCACCGAGGTTGTCCTTCTCTCTGGGCTCTAACAGACCGCAGATCCCTGAAGAGGGAGCAGCATTTGTTTTTTTTCCTTTGCAGTGGTAGAGATGGAGCCTAGGACCTCGTGTGGGCCAGACGAGCACTCTGTATGGGCTGCAGAACAGGGCGTGATCTGCACCGGGAAGGAACCGTGTTTGATCCAGAGCTGGAAGGATGTGGAGGCTGAATAGGTGGAAGTGAGCAGTGGCCTTGATGCTGTAATGTCTCCCTCGAGGGCCTGAGGCGCTCCTGCTGTAGCTGCTGTCGTGCGGAGGGTTTCCAAGCAGTCATTAAATTTGTTCTGGAGGTCAGAAGGGCCCTGATGGGTCATGGAGCAGCACAGGGAACCGTTGTCTTCCAATGCATTCGCTCAAGTGAAGGGAGCCTTTTTGCTAGGCATTGAGGCTCTCTCCGGGACCTGAGACCATTGATTCCATTTTGCTGTGAGAAGTTGCGTGAGAGTCAAAGTTAGAGCCTCCAGTATGAGCACAGGGCCATGCAGTCGCTGGTGTGGAATAAGTGTGTCTCACGGGAAATTCTACAGGCAGAGCCCTGATGTGTACAGAACACTACTCTGTCTAACTGGAGGAGACCTGGGCTGCAAGGGCCCTGTGCCACTCTCTGGGTGGCCAGCTTGGTTCAGAGTTTGTTTTCCTTATTTGATTGATAAACATGACAACAGCAGATTGGAAAACAAAGATGCACCTTAAGATCCTGGCATCCTGAAGCCTTGGTCTGCACTTTACAGAGTTTTTCTGCAGTTGTTGTCCATTGCAGGGGTGGGGGGTACAGAATTATAATTTGTCCATCTATGAAAAGTTCCTTTTGTCTCTTCCTTCCTGTTGCATATTTCTCCTGCGTTGATAGTGCATGTGGCATATTATCGCTTCACAGAATTTCATAGAATTCTGTGCCATAGTTTGCTTGATATTTAGGTTGTTTCAGAGTTCTGTAGCATACAGGATGGAGCAGCATGGCGTGGCAGGCTTATGCCTCCTTCCTACTTTTGCCCTGGATGTTTATAATAAATACCCTAGCCTTTAAATTTCTCACCTAGAAAGCTCTCTATATTTTTAAATGTGTTGGTGGTTCTGAGGTATTGCATCTGCTTTCCCAGGCATAAATGGTTTGCGAGTGCCCCAGTTTTGCCACAGATCGCCAGTGTTGGGTATGAACATTTACTCACAGTTTTGCTAAATTTAACTGAGGTAAAAATGTGTCAAGAATTTTTCGTGTATTTCCCCACATGCCTCTCAGAACAGCACTTACATAACTGACCAGAAAGGCAGGGGAGGCCACAGCAAGCGCACAGAAGTGTTCTGGGGAAGAAGGCGGGTTGAGCAGCTTTTCTTGGCTAGCTATAGTGAGGACCAAACTCAAAGATGTCCAGTTTTCAAGCTGGCCACAGGGTTTCCCTGAGCCAAGTCTCAGTCCCCTGGAGCTACCCAACAGCGGCCAAGACCTCCATCCTGAATTGTAGGAGGTGTGACCAAAAACACGATGTGTGTTAAATTAAAAAAAAGTGTCACAATCAATGGCACCTTGCATTCATCCTCCTCGTGGAGGCTCAGGGGTGGTGGTCTCCTTGTCCTGAATTGATTCCAAGTGGCTACCTTTCATGGTCATTTTGGCTTTGGGGAAGAGCCCGCAGTTCCGGATCTGTGGAACAAAGTGGAGGAGTTCAAGTCATAATGTTTTATTCTTTTGAAGAACCAACTCTTAGGGCCGCCCAAACAGCTCAGCGGATTAAAGCGCCTGTAAGCAGGCACAGGGGCCAGGGGTTCTATCCCTGGACCTGCCATGCTGGCCCTGCTCCCAGGCAGGGCACGCTGAGACAGCAATTGAGACTGGGTGTGGTGGTGCGCGCCTGTAATCCCAGCTCTTGGGAGGCTGTAAGCAGGTGGATCACTATGAGTTTGATCTAGTAGTGAGACCCTGAACACCCTGTAGACCCTTCCTTAACAAAAAATAAACAAATAAAAACAAAGCACCAACTCTTTGATTTATTAATTCTTTTTGTTGCTTTCTTAGCTTCCATTGTGTTCCCAGTGTTTCTAAGTGCACCTTTCCACCGCATGGCCCTCGGCAGCACTTCTTGTTGCATTTTTGACCAGACCTTGTAAAGACACTGGTGAGAGAGGGCTTCCAGAACTGCTTCAGAAAGTGGCAAGAACACTGTGTATTCCAGGCAACGGCAATTAGTGGCAGGGTGTCTATTACTATGATAATTTTTTAATTTAATTTTTTTGTCATACTTTTTAAGAAAACTTTATACAGTTATTTTATTTTTGATCATCCTTGTAGATGCCCTAAGGAACATATGCTCTGTCTGTCTGTCTGTCTGCTTCTACATCTCAGCTGCACATGGCTCTGTCAGAAAGACAGAAGGAGGTGGCTTATGGAAGAAGTTCTTTAAAAAGTCTTCGCCCCTTCTCTTTATCTGAAATGGGGCTGACAGCACCATTCCCTATAATGCTTTTGTGAGCATTGTGTGTGGTAATACTTGGAAAATGCTGACCTTGATAGCTGGTGCAGGATTTGTGTTAAATAAACAGTGAAAGTGTGGCTCTGTACTCACTCCTGGCACATTCTTGTGGTTTCCTTTGGACGAAAAGAACCTTTCTGGACTCCAGCATCCTCGTCTGTGAGGTGGGGTGACCATACCAGCTTCCCTCACGTAGGTGTTCTACCTTCCTGAATGGTCTCAGCAGCAGCTCTGCTGGCCTTACCGCTTCCGAAAAATTTTGACCATATTTGCTGTTAGGATCTATTTTTAAATCTGCATTGTAAGTTCGAGGCCATCATGCACCAAATAGGAGCCAACCCAGTCTTGCTTTTGAGGTTGCTGAGCACATAATTTTATGGAATGGAAGGGTACTTCTGCATTTAGTGACTTCCCCCACAGTTGGTAACAGAAAAATCGGGTAGGTTTATGCAAAGCACCCAGTGTTTCTTCATGCCAAGCCACAGAGATCAAAGGCATTGAAAAGAGCAGGTAGAGAACACATCCTGGGCAAACACAAAGGGTGGCTGAGGTGGCCTGGGCGCAGCTCTGCACCCTTCTTCTCCTGTGTCAGGCCCTCCCTGTCTTTGAGTCTGGTTGCGCTGGCCCTGCCCAGACGGCCTCCTGGGCCATCCAGAGGAGGCTCCCTCCTCTCCACGAGTGAGCCACGCTGCAGCTATAATTTCCTCTTCTTCACTTCTCCCCTCCAGAGGCGGAGACACCGAGCGCTGTGATGTTCAGGTAATGAGCATTTATCAGCCAAATGGGTGAATGTGCAGATATCTTCTCCTGATGCTGAAAGGTGTGTGCATGTGCGTGTGCATGCGTGCATGCGTGCGTGCGTGCGTGTGTGTGTGTGATGACAGATGCACCTGCAAGGTGAGGTAAATGGAAAGCAAGCGCCATGGTCTGCTAGCAGCCAGGCTACCTGAATGTGATAATTACATCTGTAGGAAGCCAGGGACTTTCCCTTGCTTCTGCGGCCTCTCCACATGAAGCACCGGTTGCTCCCTCATCCCAGCTCTTTCCTCCTCTGAGCAGCTTTCTTTCCACTTTTATCTCACCAATCTCTGTCTATGCCAGTTACCTCTGCCTACGCTTTTGGCTGGGGAAAGTTCCAGGGTATGTCTGCTTCCCTTTTCTGGGTAAAATCTGGACTCTGGGTGTTTTAGCAGAAGGCAGGAAAATTTCCTTCTTCAGCACACATGCCCTGTGCATTGGAGAAGAGCAAGGGTCCCTGGCCATCCTTGGGTGCAGTAGGAGGGGGAATGGCCTCTAGCAGGCATGTGAACACTCTTGGGCCAGAGGAGCTTTGCTAGCTGCAGGTGCACTTCTGGATCCTCTGCCTGGCCACTGCTCTTCTGGGAAGCTGAGCCTACATAATAGCCCTGTCCTTCACTGAGAACCTTTTGAAGCTGCGTAATGCCAGGGAGTTACACGTATCTTGTGTCACAAACTTGAACTATTAGGGTCAAGGTGAGTCCTCAGCAGTCCCTGGGAAACTTGGCCTGATGCTAGAGCCAGGACGTGATTCAGGGGTGGAAGGGAGGATTTGAGAGCGAACTAGGGACTCAGGGTTACACTTGGCTCTGTCACCTGCCAGCCATGTGAGCTGTGCATACCAGGGAGCAGGAGGTGGCGTTAGAGCTGGCTCTGTGCAGCTCCCTGGGCCTCTATAGCCCCCCTCCCTTCCTCACCACCCATGTGTCTGCCTCCCCCTCACCTGTATGTGAGGTCCTGAGCTACCTTGGATTAGGATTTATTCTGGGCGAGTTGTTTCCAGGACAGTATCTTTGGTCTATGTCACACTAAAAGTTGAAATTAAATTTCAAGCAACTTCCAGTTATCTTGTACCTTTAGTGTGTGGAAGTTCTCTTTCCCCCTTTTACTGGTTAGCACTTTCTTCATGTGTCTCGAGTTCATGGAGACATTGTCCTGTATTTCCTCTTGAGGTCTTATAGCCTTTGCTTTTGCAGGTGGGATCCACCGCAGATTTATGGACAAAATGTGGTGAAGATAAGGACTCTCTTTCCTACATAGATATTCAGATGTTCTGGAATCACTGACTAAGCCATTTTTCCCCCTGAAGTGGATTGATGCCACTGTAAGAAATTTAGTGACTGTCTGTGTGGGGGCCTGCTTCTGGGCGGTGTTCTTTGTCATGGATCTGTTTGTCCTTCCACCAGTAAAACATCCTCCTGGTTACTGAGGTTTCATGAGATGACCTTTGCTATTTTATTCGTACTTCCTGCTACATTTTAGAATCAGCTTGTAAATTTCCAGCAAATAGCTGCTGGGACTTTGATTCTGACTGCACTGAAGCTGTAGATAAAAGTAGTAGTCAAAATTCTCTAGAACTGAAGTGACAGGTTTTGTCCTGAGTGTGGAGGCCTAAGAACCTGGACAGCTGCTGGTGTTACAACCCAGGGAAAGCCGGCATTTTTTGGGGGGAATCTTCATGTGAGAGAACATCCCCTCCCCAGTGCTACAGCCCTAGATAGCAAAGGAAAGGAGTTCTCTTTCCGTGTGAGAAGGCCAGCCTTGTTCTGTCCAGGCCTTTGATGGGATGAGACCCTGTCACGTTAAGGAGGGAATTTGATATGATTCTAATATCAGTCAAATGTTCATTCAAATGATATTCTTACACAAAGCATCCTCACAGGAACTCGCTGAGTGATGTCTGTTCAGATATTTGGGCTCATCAGCCTTTAGTTAGGCTGATGCATAAAATTAGCTGCCCTACTCACTTGAGGGGCAAACTGACATTGTGACAAACTCTCTAGTTCATGAACATAGTATGCATCCTCTTACCTAGGTCCTGTATAACTTCTTTCAGTAATGCTTTGTCATTTTGTTTTTTTTTCTTTGTCATTTTGAATAAACAAATTTTACTTATTTTAATGAAATGAGTTCCTGTTTTAGATCTGAAAAATTGATCTTTAATACTCATTCGTGGCAATGTGATGTTTTCCTTTTGTAAATGGAATAGAAAATGTATTTCCCAACTATTTATAAACTTGTATGTTTAAAGACACCAAGTTCTTGGGAGAAGGATAATTGATGGGTAGGAGCTATCATTCTGGACTTAATGAGGCACCATTGCTCAGACATTCCTCACAGCAGTGTGCCACTTTGTTGTTGCCAAGGCCTGTTTTCCCTTGGTCTTCATGTGGCTCTCAGAAAGAGACAGAGGAGCTATGCCTGTAAGGCAATTCAGCTTTAAAGATATGATCTTAAAAAATAAAAGATATGTCCTAACAGTCTCATGACTAGCCAATGACAGAGCAAGGCCCAGGCTTCAGGGCTTTTCCTGAGAGGGCCTCTCCCTGATAAGAACGGTCTTCTCACTAGAATCTTTTGTGATCTTTACCGTAATATATCTCATAGGAGCCTAGCTTTGTAGAGATGATCTTGTCTGTGGTCTCTATAGACCAACATGCTGGAGGAGGAGGACAAGGAGTGGAGGAGCAGAGTAGACCAAGGTAAATATATGTAAGACATTGCAATGGGGAGGAAAGATAGGGCCCCTGTGAGGTCACACGAGACCTTCACGTGCGCGTGGAAAAAGTGCCTTTCGGACAGGGCAGAATGCCTTTATGCAGCGAACTTCTTGTACAGTCATCTGTGATATCCCAGAGGGAAAACAGCAAGTACAGAAACCTTACTACTTGAGGATAACTTGAGGATGAGGAACCTCAACTGGTGTTTTGTTTCTTTCCTTTTGAGACATTCACCAGAAGTACTTTCAAAGTGGTTCAAAGCTCAATGAGAAGAGACCATGTTTTCTCTTCTTTCCAGCTTTTCCTCCTACTCTTTTTCTTCCCATCATTCAATAACTGCTAGGACCTGAAAACATGGAAATAAGTGAGGTGGTCTCTCTCCTTCAGAGCTGGTAAGTCTTATAAACATTGGTGACGGCTACTGATAAGTGATACATTTTGTGGTATTATTAAAGCTTTAAAAATATTGATATATTTATGAATGAAATGCTATAATGTTCAGAATAACTTAGAATACTTAGGAGTGTGTAGGAGAGTAAACAAAATAAAATTGGCTATGAGTTGATAGTTATTAAATCTGGGTCCTGGTTCCACGGAGGTTCATTATCCGCCATCCATTTATGTCTGTCTTTCTAATTATTTACTTTAAATGAAAATTTCACGTAATTCTGCTTGCCTTTACATACAGTGAATTTTGATACTTATAAATCTAGCTTATTTTATTTTAATAAATTGGGTTATTACAGTCTAAATTGATGTTGAGATCAATAAAATTATATTTGCTTAGAGAAACATTGGTACAGTGAAGGAGAACGGGACCTCTAGCGTAAGTGGTTGCCGTCCACCAGTCACTGCTTCCAGGGCGTGCGGAGGGCTGCGGAGTACAGAGAACAGAAGGACCATCTGGAGTGTTCCGGAAGCGCGAGAAGGCTTTGCGAAGTCCTTGGCTGGAAGAGGAGGCATCCGCAAGATGCTAAGATAGTGGGAATACACAGGTGGGCGCAAGGACAGCGGCAGCAGTACAAGCAGAAAATGTCAAGGTGGCATGGCCAGTCTTCGCGCAGCATGGCTGGAGTAGGAAGCTGTCAGGAAGTCTCGGGAAAAGAGGGTGCAGATTAGCACTAGTGGGGGGTCACATCCACCCTCCCACGGTGCAGCACAGTGGTTGCAGGATCAACCGAGAAATGACCCAGTTCCCTTGGCTTTTTGCAATCACTGTCAGCCAGGCATAGACCGGTCAGTCAGTGTCGTTGTGGCCTAAAACAGGAAATTCAGCCCGCAAGGAGAAGCCTTTGGAAGCCAGATCTCTTGCCCCAAACCCTATAGTTACCTTCCACGTGGCCGCAGGCTTCTAGGAAGCTCCGCACAGGTACCAGTGGGCTTTCTCAAATATTGGGGGGGATGTCAATCACCTTCGGGCTACAGGGAAGGGACAGAGTAGGCCAATTCTTTGCACTTTCTGCTTTCCCTTCTGCAAGATTCTCTAATCTGCAGAGTGGGGTGGCAGTAACCTGGGAGAGGGTCACATTAGTTATGTATTTTTAGGGGCTTCACACCTTTTAACTTATTCAGTCTCCCTAACAGTTCTATTATTATTTTCATTTCATCGAGGAGAAAACTGACATACCCTGAAGCAAAGGACTTGCATAATGCCCCACGCCCAGCAACGAGGACAGCCTGGCTTCAGCCAGTCTGAGTCCAGTGCTCACTCTTGCCACTGTTCACTTCTTGATTAAGTTTGATTTCTTTGTTCTCTCTTTTTTTGTTGCCCCAATTTTTATTTTTATTTTTCATCATCAGTGCGTGTTTGTAGTAGTCGTGCTTACTAATGTGTGGAGCAGTAATAGCTGTCTTCCTTGTGAGAACTTGACACTTGTGTGGAGCACGTCTTAGTCCTCTCTTCATCTCCTTTCCCACCTTCCCCTCCCCCTTCTTCTGTCACTTACCTTTTGTAAAATATCAATAAGTGAGTTACACAAGCTTAAATATCACATGCTTTCTCTAATCTGAGAAACTCAAAATGTTAATAAGAGCAAAATAGAAGATAGATAATAAGAACTTGGTTTGATTTCTTCTTCTCTTTCAATGTATTTGGTATAGGGTCTCACCATGCAGCTGGGACTCATCATGTTCCTCCTGTTCGTCAGCTCTCCCCGCCATGGGATGGCAGGCATGCAGCACCATGCTCGCTCCCAGTGGCCGACCTAGCACGCCTCGGGCTGGGCTGGCATGGCATGTGGTTCCAGGGATTAAACCCCAGTCCCTGTGCTTCCCTAAGCAGGTGCTGAGTCTGCTTAGCTATCTCACCGGCCCTTAATTTCATTCCAGTCACAGTTACCAAAAGATTTGGCTTTCAGCTTCTTGATAGACATCATCAAATCTGTATCTTCCTTCATCCAGAGGAACATACTTTTCTAGGAGGGAGAAAAAGAATGTCTTTGGAAGAAAGAACCATTGTAGCGGAACTCTGAGAGATGAGTGGACTTGTGGGAAGTGGAAATTGCTGAGGAGGAAGGGTCGGTCATCCCAGGCAAGAGGAGGTGTTTAGACTTCAGCCTTTCTCTACCAGGGCTTACAGTGACAAACTGGATAGAATGTTTGATGTTACACATTTGCATTATGTTGTGTCAGCCACAGTCTCTGGCTCATCACTTCTGTGGCCCCTGCTATTTCCTGAGTGGGTAGAATAATGTTAGGGCACAGGCCTCTCTCCTTGAGCTTCTCCCATCTTCCTTTCACCCACCCTTTTCCTACCCACCACAGGTCACTGAAACTAGGATTTCTTTTCCTCAATGCGGACCATAGAAACTGATCTCTGCCTTTCTGCCTTGGAATATGCCCTAAAGCAATTGTCTGACCTGCAGTTTCCTTTTCTGAAAGTAGATCAAAGACTTGCACTTCAGAAAGGGGTCTTGCTGGAGAATGGAGTGTTGTGCACAGAGGTCAAGAACAACCCGATTGGCCCTGCTGGGTTCCCTTACTTTGGTTCCAGCATTAGATCAGAACTTTTATTTGCCCAGTCACATGTTTATGTGGTTTTCCATTGTTGTGGTTTATGTCTAGTTGTACCCCGAAAGCCTCATGCAATCATGGGGCGGGGACTTCTAGAGTTTGAGACTTGACTCATGATCCACTGGGATTATGTGTTTTAGTACGGATGGGATTATGGGTCTGAGCACTTCTGGGATTATGGATGTGGCCTAAGGTGGATAGGCTGAGGCAGAGAGCCTGAATGTAACATAAAGAGAGACAGAAAGATAGACCCTCTCTGTTGCTCTCTGCTCTCCTGGTTGTTCAGTTGCCTCTGTCACCATTTTGTTGCTGTTCCACTGCCATGAACTGCTGCTTTCTACCATGTGCCTCTCTGCCTTGGAGCCAGCTTAATATGGACTGAAACCTCCAGTAACTGTGAGCTAAATAAACCTTTTCTTCCTTCATTATGAGTGTCAGGTATTTGTCCCAGCAAAGAGAGAAGAGTAACTAAGACATCTACACTCTAGCTAAGCTTAGGCCATGAAAGCTCCACAGAAGTCTGAAAAGACAGACTTTGGAGAGCTGTATGATTAGAGGCACACAAGGAGGTTGTTCCTGAGGGGCAAGGTCCTAGAGAATGCGTAGGAGCTCTGCACTCCTTTCCATGCATCCTGCCCCATGTTTCTCTTCCACCTGCATCTTTTGCAGCATCTTCTATACTAAGCTGAAGTGTAGGTAAGTTTGAACTCTGTGAGCTGCCATAGCTTATTAGTTATAGCTTTTGGTTATGGCAGTATGAGGATGGAATGCAGGTTATGCGGAAGCTAGACAAGTGTTCTACCACTGAGTCATGTGTCAGCCCCTGTAGCCAATTAATGAGCCCTCAGAGACAACCTGTTTGCGAGAAGTACAGGTAAAACAACAGCAGGCTTCAGGTTGGCATGCAAAGTTGGAGGACAAACTTGGAGCCTTTAAGTTGTGGGATCTCATGCTGTCTTCAGGTTGACTTAGGGGACACACATTGGGGGCCTGCTGTTGAATTATTTGTATGTGTGGTGTGTATGTATGTGTGTGTGTGTCAAATCCACACACATTGGAGTAAAGGGATCTATTTTGTCACAGTACAGTGGGAGAGTTTATTCCTTCTTTCATCCTCCAAGAAAGCAAATCACAACTACATGAGGACTTGGAAAAAATAAGGGCAGACAGAGAGGATCTTGGAGTCAAAATCTGGACACAGAAGGAAACAGAGAAACCCAGCAATACTTAAGGACAGAAAAGATCTCAGGTGCTAGTGCTGGGATGGCTCAGGTGGTAGATTTATCAGGCAGAGAGATAAAACAGCAGCTTTTTCCACTTTTGAACCTTGACATTAATGGAAACACTGAAGTTCTCAGCATGGAAATAGAAAGGGGCGCCAACACCCAGATAGAGGTGTTGAAAGTGGGAAGATGATGCTGGACTGACCAAATCACTAGGTGAGTTCACTTGCAGAGTGGAGATGACAGAGAAAAGAACCAGTGAACTTGAAGCAGATCAGTAGACAGCATGCAATATGAAGTGCAGGAAAAAATTGGGGAAAAATGAATAATGACTGACAGCACCGTGCAGCAATTGCAAAAATGTGAAAAATTCATTCATGGGCATCTTATCCTAGATGGTGAAAACACAGGCATTGCTGCAGAAAAACATATGTGATGGCCGGGGGAACTGCTCAGCAGCCTAAGTGCCCGCTTGATAAGCACAGGGTCCTGACTTCACTCTTCTGGAAGGAGGAAAAAAAGGAAAGGAAGGAAGAAAGAAAAATGAAAACGTATTCGACGAAAGAATGGCTGAAAATGTCACACATTTAAGGAAAGACATGAAACTATAAAATACATAAGCTCCGTAATCTCAAACAGGATTAACTCAATGACAACTATTCAGTCTTCATCATCACATTTCTCAAAGCTGAGGATTAAAAAATCTCAAGAGAGTCCAGAGAAATATAGTGCTTTGCATGCGATAGAACCCTATTCACATGCTTTTAAATGCTGGAAGAGAAAAACCTTGTCAACCTAGAATTTTATACCCAGAAAAAAATGTGTAAGTTGTTGCCAGTAAGTCAAGTGGGTGGTGACTTTGAGCACTGCGTTGTGCAGTTCTTGGACTAGCCTGTGTGAGGCACTTCCTGGAAGGCAAGGAGCACAGCGGATGTGATGCACATGTACGCAAAGACCCTGAGTATGCGTTAGTAGCTGCTAAGGATGCCAAAGGATAAATGCATTTGTAATGTTACATAAGTGACACAAGAGAATGTACTTGATCTTGATATTCATGTTCTTTCTGTCACACTGAGCCTTCCCAAGCAGACAGTATGCTCACAAAAGTCAAGTTTGGAATCTGTTCTTCATTAAAATGTAATCAAAGCCACCAAAAAAAAAAAAAAAAAAAAAAAAAAAGAAGAAGAAGAAGATGAAATGAAGATGTTTTCACATAAGGAAAAGTTTGAGTTTGAGACTGCCATTTATGTATTTATTTATTTATTTATTTATTTATTTTTTATATGGTCTTGTTATATAGTTGAGGCTGGTCTTGAATTCACTGTGCAGTCCAGGCTGGCCTTGAATTCGTGGCAGTCCTCCTGCCTCAGCTTCCTGAAGGGTAAGGTTACAGATGTGTATCTTTATGCCCAGCTTGAGACTGCTTCAGCAGACCTACTCTTAAAGAGCTGCTAAAAGAACTTTATCAGCCCAAGGGGAAGCCACACCAAGGGGAAGGTGGGTGATAATGTATTCATATATTTTTCCAAGTAAAAATTCACAAGAAATTACAGAAGTTAAAAAAACACACCCTTGGTTTCATGACTCTGGTACCCACGGAGTACTGCAATATGTTAGCGTATTTCCATCAAGTGCCTTTTCTCTGAGTCACCGTTTTTCTCTTTCTTGAGATCTTTGTTTGCTCCTAGTTTGGCTCCACTCACCCTGCCTCCTCTTTTCCTTCTTTCTGCTTTCTCTCCCTCTGAGTCTTCCTTCTTTCCTTTCAATGGGGATGTTTGATTATCTATTTAGCTATCTTGAACACATAAAGAACTGACAAAAATCAGACTCCTCAAATTCAACTGATCAAAAAATAGGCTTCTGAGATTAATTTACACTTCTTAGATGAAGAAGCACAAATGGCGAATAAATATATAAAACATGTTCAACATCACCATTTGAGATACAAATTAGAACAACACTGAGATTCCATCTTACTCTAGGAAAAAAATGTCTATTATCAAGAAATCAACCAATGACATGCTGGTGGGGAAAAAATGAACACTGCTGTGGTGGGAGTGTAGACTCATGCAACCACTGTGAAAATGAGCACAGAGATTCTTCAGAAAGCTGGGATTAAAGGTCTCGTTTGACCCAACTATTGCCTTATCTTCTCAGAAGAATTAAACACATCATACCACAGTGATACATGTGCAGCCATGTTTAGAGCAGCACAGTTTGTCATAGCTCAATCCTGGAAACAACCCACATGCCCACCAACCAAGGAAAGGACAAAAGATAACGTATTTTTGTGCAGTGAGGTACTACTACTCAGCCATAAAGAAGGACAAACTTGACACTTTTATTGGTAAATGAATATAACTTGAGACCACACTCATGAGTGAAATACATCAGACTCATGAATGTGAATGTCATTATCTCCCTAGTGTGAGACAATGAAAGAATAAAATAGGGTCTAAAATGTGCAATAGAGATCACGAAATGGGAAGAAATTGTTCAAAAGGAAAAAGGAACTAGGATGGGGGAATAGGAAAGGATGATAGGGAAAAGGAAAAGAAATGAAAGTCAGTAGTTCCATAACTGTCTCTTAGTTCATT
>PVKN010029524.1:0-12978 GCA_004027915.1 Capromys pilorides
CCCACCATGCCCAGCAATGCCCTTAACATGCACTGTCCAATACAATAATCATTAACCACATGTGCCATTTAAATTTAAATGCATTAAAACTAAATGAAAAATTCAGTTCCTCTACTGCAAAAGATACATACTCAAAATCCATGTGGTTAGTGTCTGCCATATTGGATAATACAGATTTCCATTAAGAAAACATTTCCAGGGCTGGGGAGATAGCTCAATGGTCTAAGTGCCTACCTGGCAAGCACAAGGACCTGGGTTCTATCCCTGGTACCACATGCTATGCCAACTCTGAACCCTGGGCATGCCAAGCTGACCACTGAAACTGGGCATGGTGGTGCACACCTGTAATCACAGTGCTGGCGAGTCTGCGAGACCCTGTACCAAACAAACAAACAAAATTTTAAAAAAGAAAAAAAAAATTTCCAAAGAATAGGATGTGGTGGTACATGACTATAATCTCAGCACTTGAGAGGCTGGGGCAGGAGGACTGTTTGGAATTTGAGAGCAGTCTGGACTACTCTCAAAGTAAGCTCAAGGCCAGCCTGAACTGCATAACAAAACCATCCCTCAAAAAGACAATAAATAAATACAAATTAAAAAATAAAGAAAATATTTCCATCAAAAAAAAAAAAAAAATGTTCGAAGGGGCCAGAGAGATAGCTCAGTGGAATAAGCATCTGCCTGGCAAGTGCAGGGTCCTGAGTTCAATCCCCGGTACTGGAAAAAAAAAAAAAAGTTCAAGCAGTGGACTAAGCACCTGCTTAGGCAAGTGTAGGGACCAGGGTTTGATCTCTATACTGCATGCTGTGCTGTCCAAGCTGCATAAGAAGACCCTATACCAAATACATAAATTTTTTTAAAAAGTAAAAGAAAATGTTCAGGGCTGGGGAGATAGTTCAGCAATCTAAGCACCTACCTGACAAACACAAGTATTGGGGTTTGATCCCTAGTGTACAACATGCTATGCTGGCCCCAGAGCCCAAGGGGCACTGTGCCAGCAACTGAAACTGGGCATGGTGGCACATGCCTGTAATCCCAGTGCTGGAGAGGCTAAGGCAGGAAGATCACTATGAGTCCAACCTGTGTAGCGAGAACCTGTACCAAACAAATAAAAGATTTTTAAAAACTGTTTAAAAAAATGTTCAAATGGAGGAGGGAAACTAGGGAGTGGTGGGATTTAAAAAAGGAAGGAAAAAATGGAAGCAAAGCTTTTGCAAGTAAAGTAGGGAGTGAGGTCAAGCAGAGAGGAGGGGAATGGGAGAAAAAGAATCGACGTGAAACATGCACAGGTACGAATTCTCTATGACACATTTGATCATTATGTATACCTAAAATGTGCCAATAAACTTACTAGGCAGAGCACAGAGGTCAGGGTTGGATTCCTGGTGTGCCATGCCAGCCCTGCCCCCAGGGTGGGCTGAGATACTAATTGAAATTGGTTATGGTGACGTACACCTATACTCCCAGTGCTTGGGAGGCTGAACACAGGAGAATCACTACGAGTCCCATCTATGTAGTGAGACCCTATAGACCTGCACTAAAAACTCATAAAAATAAAAACTTAATTAAAAAGTTGTAAAAAAGCATGAAGAATGCAGAGATTTCATCATTCCTGTTCATAGCCCAAATCAATATTACATATGTAATTCTGCCCTATTTCTTTCCAGTACTTTGTCTGTTGTCCACTTGCATATCTAAAACCAATGACAGACCCTGAGATTTTCCCCCTTGCTGCCAGAATGGGGGCCAGGGGGGAAGATCAGAAAACCCTGTCTTGTCAGTCACAGGATTTGGCCAAGGGCCTAGCAGGGTGAGCTCTGAAGATCCCATTTACCATCTCTTGGTTTTCACAGAAGCAACCGTACTCTCTTCCGTTCCAAAGGGCCTAGAAGGCAACTCTCACCTCGAATGTTGGTTTCAAACACAGAGGCATTCACGTCGATATCAAAGTCCACATTGTCCTGTAGCACTTCGACCACTCTCTGGAATTCGGAAACATTCCCTAAAATCTGGAAAGAGACCTGAGCTTGAGGCATGGAAGGTGCTGGATTCAGAGCTTTCGTTCCTATGTTGCTATAGCCTCACTAATTCAATTAACTGACTCATGCAGTTCCTGTTTTAAATCTAGTTACAGAGAAATTGTTAAGCACTAGAAGTGACCCACAAACCCAATAGCAAGACACTAGTTAAGTCGATTTCTCAGTATTGATTCAAGAGTCATTAGGTACCTTTTTTTGGGGGGGGTGGATATAGCATGTCACTACTTTGTTCTTGTTGGCCTTGAAACTCACTCTGTAGTCCAGGCTGACCTCAAACTTGTGGCAAATCCTCCTGCCTTAGCCTCAGGAGTGCTTGGATTATAAAACATAAAGAATGTGAATTCCACAAGAAAATCCTATAGAGCCAGGTGTGGTGGCGCACACCTGTAATCCCAGCACTTGGGAGGCTGAGGTAGGAGGATCAGTTCAAGTTCAAGACCAGTCTGGGCTAGAAAAGTGAGTTCAAGACCAGCCTGAACTGCAAAGTGAGACCCTGTCTCACAAAAGACAAAAAAAAAAAGAAAAAAGAAAAAAGAAAAAAAAATCATATAGAGTGGATATCATTTGTTTTTTAAACACTTTCTTATCACATTTCATCTTCTGGTAAACATTTACAGATTGCCTTCCAAACTTCTTTACTCAGATGCTTGTTTTCTCAGCCTCTCATGCTGCTAAGAGACTGTGTCACTTGCACCTCTGACTTAACACACAGTTGACATGGCTCATTCTGAATCTGCCTGCTCTGAACGCAGACCCGATTTCCTAAGGTGTGGCATTTACGTTCCACCATGGAGTGAAACACTTATGAGCATAAGCACAAAAGCCAGGCCACACCTAGCAGAACAGAAGGGTACCATGCTGGGATCACAAGTATGTGTCACCATGCCAGGTTTACACACCCATTTATTTTGTCTTTTGAGACAAGGTCTCACTGTGTAGTTCAGGCTGGTCTTGAACTCATGATGATTTTCCTGCCTCAGCCTTCCAAGCACTGATTACAGGCGTGTGCTACCACGCTCAGCTTACGCACCATTTATACGAATATGATATAAAGAATGTGAAATGCATAAGGAAATCTTATACAATGAGTATCAGTTGTTCTTAAATTCCCTCTTGTCACATTTTGATCTTGTGGACTAAGCCCTGTCCTGGCCTGTAGCGTGGGGCACCCAGCTAAGACCAGCCACAGAAGCATATCCTTTGGCCAAGCACCTGGTTCAGGTGTAAACTCAGATCCGTGAAGAGTCAGATCCTGCAATTACTAGGAAAGGCATAATTCTTTCCACTCCTAGCTTCCTAAATGAGTGGTATCTAAGTAAAACTAACCCCACCACATCTGTTTCTTTCCATATTAAGAAAATCTTTGCACAAGTAGAGCCCTCATTTGCTTCAATATCTCCCCCAAATGCCAAGTACAGCTAACAAAGGAATTACTTGGCAAATGTTTATTCAATGATTACACAAATCTTCCTTCAAATTGCAAAGGGTGACCTCAAACAGAAATCTCATCATTTCCTGCCTTCTCCATAAGAAATTCCAATAGCTTTCCCTTACTCTTGAGTTAAAGTTCAAAACCCTTGACAGGGTCCCCTCTGTCTCTCCAGCTCTATTTTATCCTTCCCCCTCCCCAGCCACCTGCTGTTATTTTCGTTTACTGTACTTGTCACAATTTTTCCTTCCACAAGATTTTCTTCTTTTTTTCTTTTTGTCAAGGTCTTGATATGAAGTCCAGGATGACCTTGAACTCACTTATGTAGCCCAGGCTGGCCTCCAATTCATGGTGGTCCTCCTGCCTCGGCCTGTTGAGTGCTGGCATTACAGGTGTGGTGCCACCATGCCCAACTGCCATAAGGTATTTGCACTGGTTGTTTTGTTCCTTTTGCATGAAACATTCTTCCTCCACACTTTCCTGTTAATACCTGCTTCTCCTTCAGATCCCTGAAGTGTAATGTAAAGTGTAACATCACAGCTTCGGGGAAGTTCTCCCAATCTCTTCATTACAGAGCAAATTTTTTTGTGATGGTCATTCACAGAGTTATGTTCCTTTCATTCAGAGCACTCGCCTTAATTTGCACTTAGATATTCAAGGTTATTCCTTGACCTTTTGTCCCTTGCTAATACCACACACTCCAGGCAGGCAGGGCCTATGTCTGTTTAAAAATCACAACTAGGACTTCAGAAATCCACAATGTGCCTCACATATAGTTGGTCCTCAATAAATATTAAGTGAATAGATAAGCACATACAAATTAACATTAAGCAAAACAAGTTATACGATGAGCTGTATTTGTCATACAAATAGTATATGAACCAAAAATAATGAAATAAGGGCAAGGGATGTAACTCAATGGCACAATACCACCCAGGCAAGTGCAAGGTCCTGAGTTCAATCCCCAGTACCAAATAGTGAAAGAAAGAAAGAAAGAAAGAAAGAAAGAAAGAAAGAAAGAAAGAAAGAAAGAAAGAGTTGCTAAATACTTTCTTGTGGCTTTTTTGTTTTTGCTTTGTGTTTTGAGACAGGGTCTTGCTGTGCAGCTTAGGCTAGCCTTGAACTCATGGTGATCCTCCTGCCTCTGCCTCCTGAGTGCTGGATTAAAGGCAGGCACCACCACATCTGGCACTTGTGGATTTTTAAAAAGAAAATGTTGCTGGGCATGGTGGCGCACACCTGTAATCCCAGCACTCAAGAGGCTAAAACAGGAGGACTGTTACAAGCGCAAGCCCAGCCTGGGCTATGCAGTGAGTTCAGGGACAGCCTGAACTATACAGCAAGACGCTATCTCAAAAAGCCAACAGAAAAATAAAACAAAAAAGATAGTCAAGGCTTGCAGTCATACAGAATTAAGTTCACATACTAGCTCTACTTTACAATGGCTTTGTATCTTACTCATGTCATTTTATCTTTCTATACATCAGATTTTTCTGCTGTAATGAATAAAAGTACTTGCCTCACGAGGTCGTAAGGACTAAACAAAGTCATATAGTACTGGTAAAGTGCTTAGAATCCTGTACACAAAATAGTAACTATACAAGTTTCTGTTTTTATTCTCATTGCATATGGCTACAAGGATGTGAGCTGTAAACAAATAGGATATCAAGATCTCTGCATCCCTCACAGAATTACTTAAGTCTATACAGGTCCCTGCAACTCGTAAGTCCCCTAAAAATATTTGCTAAATAAATGAATTGGAATAAGTTGGAATATTTGGTTTTCTCCTATTTAGCTTGATAGCCAGAGGCAGATGGTTCAGAATCATGAGATGAAAGACCAAATAGAGGTATTCAACTCTATCCATAGTTAAGCAGCCGAAAGAGGAAAGATGTTGGTTCCCCTATGGCAAAGAGCAATAGAAACAGACGAAATACTTACCAGCAAGGTGTCCAGAGCATCAATGAGAGTCAGAGAAAAACTGTAAAAGGACAGAAATTCCCTACTTAGTAAGGAAATTAAACACCAGTTATATGGCTGCCATAGATCTTCCCACCAAGCCACATCAAGCATTGGGATTCTTCTGCTCTCCTGTTTATCATGACAACAGAGAAACCACAGGGAAATCTCTGGGATCCCCCGTCCCTCTTAATGCACCTGGGAATGTGAGCTGACACTGCTCAACTGTAATTAAACACATCACCTCTATTCTCTGGAACTGCTCTGTGCCATGGGGAGGCAGTATAAGACTGTAGCTAGAAGCTCAGGCTTTCAGCAATTGCAAAATACAGGAATTTACTCCACAGTGCAGAGCTGTTTGACACTGCTCAGAACAGCATTATTTACAACAGTGAAAGGTGAGACAGTAGGTTAATACTGTCCACCAGCTGAAAAGTAATGAATTAAACTGTGGCACAAACAGTGCAAAACTAGACAGTCATCAAAAAGATGCTTACCACGCAGGGATTGTGTATGCTGATAGACATTCACATTATCTTGTTACATGAAAAAGACAAGGTACAGAACAGCTGAAACAGTATGTTTTCATCTACACTTCAAAAACATACATATTAACAGAAAGCAGATTAGCTGCTGTTAGAGCCAGTGGTGATGAGCGGATGAACTACAAAAGGACACAAGACAACATTTTAGAATGAAAGGAGCATTCTAACCTTGGCTGTGATGATGACTCCTACAAACTTGAAGTGAGGGTACTGTACTGTATGGAAAGTATACCTTCAAAGGTTAGTTTAAAAAATATCTTCAAAGGTTTAGTTTATACCCTACAAAATGGTATAAACCAAAATATTTTTGAAAGAATATAAAGGAAAGGTAAAAATGATTGGAGTTCTAAGGTCTGATATTCAATTTATCACTTTTTTTGTCTCTTTGAGACAGAGTCTTACTGTGCAGTGCAGGCTGGCCTTCAGCTCACTTTTGTGAGTGGAGAATCACTGTGTTAGCAGAGGCTGGCGCAGCATGGTGCAGGGGCAGCAGCGCACACAGAAGGCAGAGCAGGATGATCAGTCAGAAAGGCCTAGAGCTTTGCCTCAGTGTGTCAGGGCTGCCGCAGCAGCTGCAGCCACCACCACCCGCTCATCCTGGAAGCCCAGGCTGGTCTTGAACTTACATGATCCTCCTGCCTCAGCCTGCCAGGCATTGGGATTATAGGCATGCGCCCCCACGCCAGGCTCACACGATTTTATACTGCATGAATTAGCCCTTGTCTTGTACTTTATTATTTATTTATTTTTTGTATTTTTATTTTTATTTTATTTATTTGTTTGCTTGTTTGTTTCTTTATTTATCTTATGGCTGGCTCAGCCTGCCCTGGTAGTGGGGCTGGCGCAGCATGTGGTGCCAGGCATCGAACCACAGTCCCTGAAGTTGCCTGTGCTTTCCTAAGCAGGCGCTTTAGACCACTGAACCATCTCGCCGGTCCCGTATTTTTTGTATTTTTTAGGGAAGGGTCTACACTACTAGATGAACTCCTGGTGATTCGCCTGTTTACAGCCTCCCAAGAGCTGGGATTACAGGTGCCCAGCCATCATATCCAGTCTTAATTGGTGTCTCAGCACGCCCTGGGGCTGGGGCTAGCATGACAGGCCCAGGAATTAAACGCTTGGCCCCTGCACCTGCTTGCAGGTGCTTTAATCTACTGAGATATTTGGCTAGCCCTTGTCTTTTTTTTTTTTTTCCTTGTCTTGTACTTTACCTAAAAAATGTAAACCAGAATAAGTTCTGAGTTTTCTTAACTTTCTTGTCCTTAACATAGGAGGGAATGGGATAATTCATAAATATATAAACTGGGAATATTTGTACCTAACTCCTGGAAGCATTAAGAGAATTAAATAAAGTGATGCAATAAAATGCTTAGCGTAGTGTTTAATCAATGCCAGCCTCTGCTAACACAGTGATTCTTCACTCACAAGAAACAAGACGGAGAGTTCCAGTTCACAAGTTTTTATTCTCATAGAAATGAGAAACCAGTAGACAAGTGAAAATGATAGTATAGAGAAGTGCTACAAAGAAAATAAAACAAGTGACTTGTGGGTATGACCTGCAGGAAGGGGAGTGGTTAGAAGCATGAATGACAAAAAACCATAAAATAAGGATAATGAAGAAAATGTTCACATAGTGCACCATTTACCAAGGCTTTAAATTTGGGGAGAGTCACACTCTCCCCACCAATAAAATGAAGGGGCTAGGCTTTCTGATTGTTGGAACTCTTCCATCCACAATACCTCTGTCTCCAGAAACTTGCCCTAATTCCTACACCTAGTACCTGTTACTGGTGAGGTTGAACCAGGAGGTCCATTAGGCAGACCTAGGACGTTTTACTCTTTGAGACTCGATGGATCCTGGAGGTGCTGGTGCGAATTTGGAGCAGTGCAGTGAAACGCCATCTAGGCACTTTTCAGAACCAGTGAGGAAGCTCCGAGGCCACCCTAGTGAGCCTCCCCTGATCGCTACACCGCGGCCGCCCCTTAGCCCTTGGCTCATAGTACCTGCCCCAGGTGTCATGCCCATCACAGGTGAGAGGTCGCAGCTCGTCGTAGGGAAAGGCATTTTCCAGATAGCTGTCGTAGGCGTGGTAGAACATGGCCTTGACTCGCTCCCTAGTGCGAGGAACCAGAAATAAGCCGGGGGGAAGAACACAAAACGCGATGGGAGAAAGGTCAAGAAAGTGCAGAAAGGAGGAACCGTCAGATGATTTTTGCCGAGGGTTCGGTAGCAGGGCCCGAGCAAGCTGGCCTGGTCGGGGAGGGGTATCTTGGGACCGAGGGACAAGGAAAAACCGGGTCTGCACTCCCCACTCCCACACTTGGCAAGGCGGGAGCCCGGCCTCCTTCACCTGTAGTGGGCGGGGTCCGGCGCGGTGCCGTCGGGACCTGGCGCACCATGGTGCAGGGGCAGCAGCGCGCACAGAAGGCCGAGCAGTAGGAAAGGCATAGAGCTCCAGTGTGTCAGGGCCGCCGCAGCAGCTGCAGCCACCGCCACCCGCTCATCCTGGAAGCCTCAGCAGGTTCTTCCGGGGATCCACACAACGACGCCTGCGCGCCGAGAAATCAGAGGCTCACTTCCGGACTACAAGCTCCCGAATGCAACGGGTGGCGAAGAGCATCTAGGGATGCATAGTCGCCCAAACTGAGAGAAACGTGTCTTACGGACAGTGGGTGTTATTGCTACTATTATTAATTAATGTTTTAGTAGTACCAGTTAGGATTTGTTGAGTATTTGTATACCAAAACAGCATGGAACACTTAAAAAGAATGACCTACTTTCGTTTTTTTTCTCCCCGCCCACTTTATTAAGGCAGGGATAAGCAGGGGCCCAATATTTGTTAAATGAACGTATATAAAATGAATGAAATAAACAAAATTCCGCCCAAACAAAGGCAAAAGGCAAGGAATGGTGGCGGATGCCTGTAATCCCAGCAATGGGGATGCTGAAGCAGGAGGATCATTGTGAGTTCGAAGCCAGTCTGAGCTACATAGTGAGACCCTGTATTAAAACAAAAAGATGAAATATGTTCAGTTTGACATTGTTAGAGATGCTGAGTTTCCCAAACCAGTTTCTGTATTGTATAACAGCTTAGAATTATTTTCCACAACTGCCACTCCAGGTTTCTGGAAATCTTAAGAAGACTGCTCTTCCCAATACTTGGAACCATCTCACTAGTTGTAGCCCGCTGTGTCCCATTATGAGAATAAATTGGATCTTGAGGATTAATAGCTTTCAGAAAGTTTGAACCTTATTTTTTCCAGGCTGGGGAGATAGCTTGGTGGTCTAAGCACCTGCCTGGCAAGTGCAAGGACCCAGGTTTGATCCCAGATACCACAAGCCATGCTGGCCCCAGTGTGCCAACCCAGCCACACTGCATAGCAAGACACTATACCACGCAAATAAGTAAATAAATAAAATATATTATTAAAAAAAGAAACCTATTTTTCCGTTTTCCTTTTTGCAAGTTCCTAAGAGTTTGGACAACATGGCAAACTATAGCAATGCCTATGACTTTGGTCAGTGTGAATGTGCTGTAGATACCAACCTGATTTTAAAGTCAGAAATGGACTTCAGTTACAACCCTGCCACTGATGCACAACTTGTAAATGTGACCCAGAACAAGCCCCTTCCCGCCTCTGATCCTCCTGTTGCTGGGTAGTCTCCTTACGAATGACTCACCAATCAAAAGTTTGCCAAATCCTTCTTCCCCTAAACAAAGAATTGGATGAAACAAGCCAAAACCGGTGGCAAGGCCATCTGAAAAATAAAGGACAAATGAATATGGGAGAAACCAGCTCTATGGAGTGAATTTGCACAGAGCAAAAGAAAGAGAAGATAACAGCAAAAATAAAAGTACGGCCGGGAAATGTGGCACAGCCTATGGTGGGAATCAGGAGAGCGAGCTTCTCCTGGTGTCGGGTCTTCTTTTATGCCCCCACATCTGCTGGATGGATGCCTTCCAGATGTTCTACATACGGGTTCTGGCATTGCCCTGGAGTCTTGTAATGAACAAGTCCCACCCATTTTCCCAAGACAGCTTTGCTTCTCCTATATCATTCATCTGTTAAAGACTGTTTTTAACTTTAGCTTTCTACAATGCTAAAACTGGCCGGGGAGATAGCTCAGGGGCATAAGTGCCTGCCTGGCAAGTGCAAGGTCCCGAGTTTGATCCCCGGTTCCGAGAAAAAAAAAAACACCAAAGCTATAATGCTAAAACTGGCTGTCTTCTCATCATCCTCTTCTATGAAAAAGTCAATGTAAGTGGTAACTGAGATTTGTGAGTGTCACAAAAGCAGGTTTTGTGTCCTTTGGTCCAGCATCCTCAAAAAATATCTCAGATAAGTATTGCAAAATACCATCAGTTATATGCAAATTAAATCCCTGGCTTATCCCAGGGACATATGTGTTCAACCTAAAGCTCACCTGTTTTTCTCCTTTGTTTTTTTTCCTCATTTGTAAGTCAGGAGTTACATTAATACTTAATAACTTTAGCAAATATGTGTTTTCCTTGTTATTCTGGCAGAGAGCCACTCAGTAAATGTTAGGATGATTTTGGAAACTTCTTGCAGGTGACAAATGGACCACAGTAAACTGACACCTGGATAATAGCATAGGAGTACTGTATGAGTTTTCAGTTATAGCATAACAAATCACCACCAGGTTGGTGGCTTATAGCAACAGAAACTTACTCTCTGGGACCTAATGGCCAGAAGCCTGAAATCAGGTTTGGTAAGCCAAAATTAAGTTTTTAGCAGGGGCATTCATCCTCCAAAGTTTCAAAAGGAGAATTCAGTCCTTGCCTTTCTAGATTCTTCTAACTGCTGGCATCCTGTGGCTTGTGGAATAGGTCACTAAAGACTCTGTCTTCACATCATCTCTGTTTTGAAATGTGTGTCACATTGCTCTGCTTCTCAGGTTTTTGTTTTGTTTTGTTTGAGAAGGAGTCTCACTCTATAGTTCTAACAGGGCTTGAACTCACAGAAATCCTCCTGCCTCAACCTGAGTGCTAAGATTACAAGTATTACCACCATACCTTGCTTGTTTCTCACTTTACAGATATTTTTGTTGCATTTCAGACCCATCTGGATAATATATGATAATCTTCCATTTCAAAATTCTTAATCACATATTCCAGAATTTTTCCAAATGGGATAAACATTTATATGTTTCAGAGATAGAACCTGAACTTTAAAGGGCTATTTTTCAGTCTACCAAACATGTCAAGTATTTTCCAGGTCTGGGCCATTCTCTGTTATGAAACTCAGCCTATCTAAATTGTCTTTCAGCTTATCTTTTTGTCCTCCATTCAAAACTCTAGATTAGATAAAAGGTTTGTAGGGAGGGTGGGACCAGGATGCCTGGATTTGATAATGATACGTCTGTATGAGTAATACTGAAATATTCATAACTTGTTCTTTATTTTCTTTTCCTAGCTTGATGAAGATATATATTTTCCACATTGTTATACAATGAATAAAACATGGCTTGTGTTTTCTTAATTCATATGACTGATTTCATAGTTCTATGATGAGAAAGAAAAATTTATTTGTACCCTCTGGAAAGCATTATTGGACATGTTGGCACAAACCTGAAATTCCACTACTCAAGAGGCTGAGGGAGGAGGATCACAAGTTTAAGGCCAGCCTTGGCTACATAGTAAGTTTAAGGCCAGTTTAGGCTATAGTTAGACTCCATCTCAAGAAAAAATAAAATAAAATTAGCAGAGAGAAGGAAAGGCAGGAAAAAAGGGAGAAATTATAGGCTCAGTAGTAGACATATAATAAAAATTCCAATGTAAGTCACAGCCCTTTTCCTTGCAGCACTGGCAATTTGGTCAAGAAGAAAGATATCTGCTGGAGAATATTTGGAATGACAGAGTGGTTGAGTTTAAATGAATAGGGCCTCGAGGACACTTGGATCATATAAGTATCTGTATCTACTGAGTGGGGCAAGTCTTGAACTGGTAGTCAGTAGCCCTGGATTCTATTAATGAATTTGTCTCTGGGATCTTGGACAAGCCATTTTCCTGTTTGGGGACTCAGTTTCCATATTTGAAAAATGAGTGACTTTACCTCTCAGCACAAGGAAAACACTGATGGTTCCATGCAAAGTTGCTGCAAAAAAAATACAAAATACAAAATAGAATTTCACATCAACTGCAGACTCCCCCACCAAGATTGATGTAGTAAAATAAAACTGTAGGGTAATGTTCTTAAATAGAATTTTTCTGTTAACTGAACAAGGAGTAAAAGAAAAAATGAAAAAGAAAAGGGGAAGAGTTGGGATGGAGCAAGGTAGGAAATTAGAACACGGTAAAGGTAAAGCTGGAGGGGGGAGTAGGCATGGCTTGTTAATTACAAGATCCTGCAACAGGTACACAGAATAGTTCCCAAAGGCTGCTGGCCAACTTCTGAGAATTCAAGGCCTGGTCTTGTCTTTTCTTTTTTTTCTTTTCTTGCTTGCTTGCTTTTTTGTGGACGGCTCAGCCCACTCTGGTGGTGGGGCTGGCGCAGCATGTGGTGTTGGGATGGAACAGCCCTGCATGCTTGCCTAAGCAGGCGCTTTAGACCCCTGAGCTATCTTGCCAGCCCTCAAGGAGGTTTTCAATAGAGCAGCCTAGACTGGATGACAGCCTGAAGTGTAGGGTCCCAGCACACGCTCCTCAGGACTTGTATGTAGAAATTCTCATGGAGTTCGTCAAGCTCTGGATGGCTTAAGGACAGAAATGCCAAGATCTTATTGTCACGCCTTTCCACACGCACGCTTGCGTTCTCCAGGGTGCGCTTTCCTCTTGCTTTGTCCTCTTACTCATCCGAAGCTGGCTCTGCAGAGCCAGTTTCTCCTTCATTTCTTTTACTTTTCTTTTTTTTCTTCATTTTCAAATAACTTCTCCCACAGCTTTTTGCTCATTTTGTTTGAGAGAAGAACCTGGAATCTAAATTGAGGAGAGACAATCAAAACTAACTAATGTACAGCCATAAAGAATGATAAACTGGAAGACTT